>JAWQFJ010012940.1:10000-22368 GCA_034096865.1 Theodoxus fluviatilis | reverse complement strand
GCATCTGTGTTCGTTGACACTGTTGGTGTGCTAGGGGTTTTGTGGGCCAGTTGTAAGATGCAGGGTTGGCTTGTTTGTGATGTTTGTGCAAGTGGTTTGTGCTTCAGTGCCACTGTTGTGATCTGGACAAGTGTATTGCTAGTTGTGTAGGCAACTGCTGTGGTGTTGCAGCTCCGTGCCCGACCAGCTCTACATGCTGTTGCACAGAGGTTGAGTGATGCAGCTTGTATGTGCACGGTAGGGTTGTGTATTTTCAGCCCAGGAAGTTGTGTGCACAGGGGTATGTTGTTTAGGCTCTGCAAGTCTGTGGCACGTGATTGGTGCTAGGCATGTTGGTAGCGCCACTATGAGTGCTGGTGGAGCAGAGTGTATGTGTGTTTTGGCGCCAACAGGTTGGTGGTCTGTGCACACATTGTCTGGGTTGTTGCAGGTTGTGTTGGGGGTGAAGTGTTTGTGGTGGCCAGTTGTTGGTGTCTGCGTTTGTGCAATGCTTGGTGGGTTGTTGACCCAGTGTGGTGCAGTTGTGTGTTGCAGCTCGCAGGTCGGTGGTGCAAGGGGCCACTGTTTTTAGTGCAAGTTGGTTCGGTGACTACGGTTCGTTGTGCACTCTAGCTCGAGTTCGCACCTCAGCATTGGATTTGGACGATGCAAATGCAGGACTGGAGGCCGGCTTGTACCTCACTCAACCACCGTCCGTTCTGGCACCCCTAGCGGTGTGTCCCCACCCAATAACAAGTGTGTGTCTCAATTTTTCTATGGCTACGCAGTTGGTGCAAAGGAGATGATTGTTTTCATAGGGATAGCAGATTGGAACAAGTGGGGACAAGGTGGTATGCAGATGTCAAGTTACAAAAACTTTTGATAAAAACTGCCCGGGCTGGTCAACTTAAAGACCATAAAATTAGAAGTGTAATCATTCATTGAACGAAAAGATTAGGGGAGGGGTTTGTTGTAAGTGACAAGTTGAAATGGTTGCAGGAGTGAGGGGACATAGCATCACCAGAGTGGGAAGTTGAGGTTTTGCCTATACATTGTCCACCCATTCCGTGGACGTTCTTTGCTGGGGCTGGGCCTTCACGTTCAGTTGGAACCCCATCCATCCTGTTGTGTTTGCCCGAGTGTACAAAAAACATGGGGAGGGATCAGACATACTGGATATACATTTACCTTATTTTACCTTGCTTGCCTTTGATAACGTAGCTCATGAAGCCACTAGCAGTGAGTTCTGCTTCTCCATTTCAAGTCGTTGTCCTAGCCTAGGGACGAAAAACCATCCTGTTTCTTAAAATTGGCCAGGTCTATTGTGTTTGCTGTCACGATGTATACAGGTCTTTTCCCCAAAGATATAGTAGATGTTTGGTCGATGCAATGGATTGCTTTAAAATTTGTAGGGGAAACACCGATCCGGGCAGGGAAGGCGACCACACTCATATACAAAATTGGGGGCGAGGCGAGTTGCAAGTGTGGGATTGTTTTGTATGGCAACAAAAGAGGCCTATGCGGGTAGAGCTTGATTACACGCAGCACGACATCTGCTCCATGGCGGGTGGGTCCTAATCAGTATGGTTGGGGATTTTTGCACACTGGAATGCACACCCAATATCAAGTTTTGTTTTAGGAAGATTGCTTGTAATTGGTCGAGTTTGGTCCTGCATTGGCAGGGGGAGGGACTAGTCCATCGCCTGGAGGGGATGCAAGGATTCTGGCGGGCGGACATTTATTCGAAGCGGGCACTTGAGGCGGGTTTTCCAAGAACGGGAGAAGCCGGTGAAATTGCTTCCAAAGGGGGAGTTATACAATGATGGGCGGGCTTCAATCGTCTTCAGATAGTCGGTAGTGGTGCCTATCTCGTTGCCTACTTGCGGAATTTGACCCTAGGCCGGGACAGGAAGAAAAATGCACGCATTCATTTGGGGGGGCACATGGATTTCTTTACCCCCCACATTTTCAGGGTTGGGGGGCTTAACGTGGGATGTTTGACGAGAGGTCATGCAATTAACCCATCTGACTCTGGCTCTGACACTCACCTGTCGGTTGAATATTGGGCCCACTAATTTTCTGTTATTGGGCGGATTTGGTATCTTGGCACTTGGTGTTGCACGAGCAGTTGTGCCTTACTTAAAATTTAAGTGGGGGGAGGCAACGAAGTCTTTCTTAAGCCAATACCCGAGGAACTCCAGTCCGGTCTGTCCCCGTTTCATTACCTCCCCCCTCCCCTCCCTAGCACCTGCCCCCCCCCCCCTCCCCCCCCCCCCCCCCCCCCCCCCCCCCCCCCCCCCCCCCCCCCCCCCCCCCCCCCCCCAAAGACTCCATTGTTTCTCTGCCAATACACCTTTGCTGGGCCAATGTTTTGAATTATATTCTAACCTACTTGCTTGAAAGAGCTTGTGATTGAATGTCTAATTCTGGAAATGGCAATTTTGCAACTACATGGCTTCAATGCACCTCAGCCAATCTTTTTCCTGTGCAGACATCGATAGCAATGTAGCTACTCTCCCAAGTCACCCCAGCTTGTGAGACTGGCATCTGTGACCTGCCACAAAAAAAAGTTCTAATTATTTATGCAGGCACTTGGAGCAGCAAGTGCTTTTTAAATCTTCGCTTTTTTCTGATTTATCTGATACAAGTATGAACACTGTAGTGTAGAATCACAATTGTGGAAGTTACGCCCATTTGAAAATGGGTGTCATGGCAGTGGAAATATTGAAAAAATGACCTCATAATTATCCGGAAAAATTTCCCACATTGCTGCTACACAGTAGAGGTCAGGCAATAGAGGAAGTAGATTTTCATGCATTTATTTTTTCTTTTCTGGCAAAATGATAAGTTGTTCACACAGCAACAAGGAAAAGTTGTTTGAGAAGGATAGGTAATGTTTCTCTTCATCTCCATCATTTTTGAGCTTAGCAAAAGGGGAGAGTGTCAACGTTACTGAGGTTTGTGTGTTAACTCAGAGTGACATAGCTTCCCTTTCTGGACTGCTGAGACAGATCAGAGCATAACAGCAAAGCTTTGGACCCACGCAATGGCATACAAAGCTCAATACAATCAGGTCTCACTTCCTCTTGCCTACTTCAAAAGTAGAGAGATTGATAACATTCTGTTGGGAGAAAAAAAATTATGTTCTTCCAGAGTTGTCCACAGGGTGATGATGGCTGCCTAAACTCTCATAATCAGCTGAAACCATGGTCATGGAGCGAGTGAGTGATGGAGTTATATGGCCTGTCAGCCTTTGTAGGCTATGTAAGGCAGTTGAGCATGAAAATCACTAGAACAGTTTAGAGTAAGTGCAAATGAAGTGATAATGTCCCTAGTTATTTGTCTCTTAGAATCGCGTTGGGGGGGGGGGGGGGGGAGGGGGGGGGGGGGGGCCCGAGGAGCACTAGGCACCACTGTGGTCTCCACCCTGTCGGGTTGCTCAAAAAGTGTAATACATTGTTTTCAGCGGCTTTTTGAAAGATATGAAGGAGTCACATAATCCCATGGATTTAGGAATGTCGTTCCACATTGCTGCTTTGGAAAATGAAATGGAGCACTGGCCATATTTGTTTAGATTTGCATTTCGTTTTTTATAGTAATCCTTGAGTTGAGGACCTGAGGTTTCTAGGTGGCCAGGGACTTCCGGTGGAGATCGGAAAATCTCTCTCATGGTAGACAGACTGCAGCAGCTTGCAGAATTGACATCATCCAGAGAGACATTTCTACAGGTACTGTGCAGCATTTGTCCTTTTTCTTTGGGGGTGGGGGTGGGGGTGGGGGGGGGTGGTGGGGGGGGGGGGGGGGGGGCGGGGGAACTGGATGGAGAAAAAAAATCACGTAGAACAGGATGTCTAACTCACACTACTACCTACACCAGCATGCACTCCTTAGTCCCAAGAGAAAGCTCACCTTGTGTAACCTGAGCCTTCAGCTGCAGCCCGCACAAATGGCCCAATCCCAGTCATTCACGTGGAAAGTTTTACATCCTGATAGATCTTATCAATGACTCCAAGTCAATGCGCTGGCGCTGTTGGGTCTAGCCACCCCAAATAATACAGGCAGTACAAATGCATTATCATTCTGCATTAAGTCTTCAAATTTGCACCCATAGCAGAACTTGAAAAGAGAGCAGCCAAACATCCGGGACTACAATGGTTTGCAGGTATGGGAAATTTTCAGGTCTGTAACTGGGGGTGTTCACTTCTCCTTCCAAGGCCTGTGCAGAGCTACATTTCGCCCACAACGTCATTCAGGCTTCGCAGTCAAGTCATTTAAGGAGCGTCATTCAGGCTTCGCAGTCCAGTCATTTAAGGAACGTCATTCAGTCTTCGCAGTCCAGTCATTTAAGGCTGAGTGTAGCCGAGTGTAGCCGAGTGTCAACTACGCTGCACCTTCGCAGTGCTGCAGAGTTGAGGCCTGAACTTCCCCCTGATTTGCCTCGTCAGCTTCACGTCAGGCTGGAGTGCATACAAGTACAACAGAGGACACTTTTTGTCAGGCCTGCGTTAATGACCATTTGGTCAATAAATATTGTTACACGAAGCAATAAAGAATTCACAGCCTTCCTGAATGTCATCTTTCTCTGCCAATCCTCCTACCTGACCAAGGTCTAGGCAATAATCTTGTTTCTCACTGACATGCATATCACAAGGTTCAATGGCAACACTGACACACAAATGCAAAACACATTCCCAGGTTGAACTCCAGTATCCACTGACAAGGCGGATACAGACTGAGCTCTGTAAATCAGCACTGACCTATGCAAATCGCCACTGTCCTCTGTAAATTTGTCCTGCCCTCTGTAAATCGGTCCTGTCCTCTGTAAATCAGCATTGACCTCTGTAAATCGCCACTGTCCTCTGTAAATCACCACTGCCCTCTGTAAATCGCCACTGCCCTCTGTAAATCGCCACTGTCCTCTGTAAATCGCCACTGCCCTCTGTAAATTTGTCCTGCCCTCTGTAAATTTGTCCTGCCCTCTGTAAATCCGGCCTGTCCTCTGTAAATCGCCACTGCCCTCTATAAATCGCCACTGCCCTCTGTAAATCAGCACTGTAAATCGGCCCTGCCAGCTGTAAATCAGCACTGCCCTCTGTAAATCAGCACTGTCCTCTGTAAATCGGCCCTGCCCTATGTAAATCAGCACTGCCCTCTGTAAATCGCCACTGCCCTCTGTAAATCAGCACTGTAAATCGGCCCTGCCCTCTGTAAATCAGCACTGCCCTCTGTAAATCGGCACTGCCCTCTGTAAATCAGCACTGCCCTCTGTAAATCGGCACTGCCCTCTGTAAATCGGCCCTGCCCTCTGTAAATCAGCACTGCCCTCTGTAAATCAGCACTGCCCTCTGTAAATCGGCCCTGCCCTCTGTAAATCGGCACTGCCCTCTGTAAATCAGCACTGTCCTCTGTAAATCGGCCCTGCCCTCTGTAAATCGGCACTGCCCTCTGTAAATCAGCACTGCCCTCTGTAAATCGGCCCTGCCCTCTGTAAATCGGCACTGCCCTCTGTAAATCGGCACTGCCCTCTGTAAATCAGCACTGCCCTCTGTAAATCGGCACTGCCCTCTGTAAATCAGCACTGCCCTCTGTAAATCGGCACTGCCCTCTGTATATCACCACTGCCCTCTGTAAATCAGCACTGCCCTCTGTAAATCAGCACTGCTCTCTGTAAATCAGCACTGTAAATCGGCCCTGCCATCTGTAAATCAGCACTGCCCTCTGTAAATCGGCACTGCCCTCTGTAAATCGGCACTGCTCTCTGTAAATCGTCACTGCCCTCTGTAAATCGGCACTGCCCTCTGTAAATCGCCTCTGCTCTCTGTAAATCGGCACTGCCCTCTGTAAATCGGCACTGCTCTCTGTAAATTAGCACTGCCCTCTGTAAATCGGCACTGCCCTCTGTAAATCGGCACTGCCCTCTGTAAATCGGCACTGTAAATCGGCACTGCCCTCTGTAAATCACCACTGCCCTCTGTAAATCGGCACTGTCCTCTGTAAATCAGCACTGCCCTCTGTAAATCGGCACTGTCCTCTGTATATCACCACTGCCCTCTGTAAATCAGCACTGCCCTCTGTAAATCGGCACTGCCCTCTGTAAATCAGCACTGCCCTCTGTAAATCGCAACTGCCCTCTGTAAATCACCACTGCCCTCTGTAAATCGGCACTGTCCTCTGTAAATCAGCACTGCCCTCTGTAAATCAGCACTGCCCTCTGTACATCGGCACTGCCCTCTGTAAATCGGCACTGCTCTCTGTAAATTAGCACTGCCCTCTGTAAATCGGCACTGCCCTCTGTAAATCGCCACTGCCCTCTGTAAATCGGCACTGCCCTCTGTAAATCGCCTCTGCCCTCTGTAAATCACCTCTGCCCTCTGTAAATCGGCACTGTCCTCTGTAAATCGGCACTGTCCTCTGTAAATCACCACTGCCCTCTGTAAATCGGCACTGTCCTCTGTATATCACCACTGCCCTCTGTAAATCACCACTGCCCTCTGTAAATCGGCACTGTCCTCTGTAAATCGGCACTGCCTTCTGTAAATCGGCACGGTCCTCTGTAAATCGGCACTGTCCTCTGTAAATCGCCTCTGCTCTCTGTAAATCGGCACTGCCCTCTGTAAATCGCCACTGCTCTCTGTAAATTAGCACTGCCCTCTGTAAATCGGCACTGCCCTCTGTAAATCGGCACTGCCCTCTGTAAATCGCCACTGCCCTCTGTAAATCGCCACTGTCCTCTGTATATCACCACTGCCCTCTGTAAATCGGCACTGCCCTCTGTAAATCACCACTGCCCTCTGTAAATCGGCACTGTAAATTAGCACTGCCCTCTGTAAATCACCACTGCCCTCTGTAAATCGGCACTGTCCTCTGTAAATCGGCACTGCCCTCTGTAAATCGCCTCTGCTCTCTGTAAATCGGCACTGCCCTCTGTAAATCGGCACTGCTCTCTGTAAATTAGCACTGCCCTCTGTAAATCGGCACTGCCCTCTGTAAATCGGCACTGCCCTCTGTAAATCGGCACTGTAAATCGGCACTGCCCTCTGTAAATCACCACTGCCCTCTGTAAATCGGCACTGTCCTCTGTAAATCAGCACTGCCCTCTGTAAATCGGCACTGTCCTCTGTATATCACCACTGCCCTCTGTAAATCACCACTGCCCTCTGTAAATCGGCACTGTCCTCTGTAAATCAGCACTGCCCTCTGTAAATCGGCACTGTCCTCTGTATATCACCACTGCCCTCTGTAAATCGCCACTGCCCTCTGTAAATCGGCACTGTAAATCGGCCCTGTCCTCTGTAAATCAGCACTGTCCTCTGTAAATCGGCACTGTCCTCTGTAAATCGGCACTGCCCTCTGTAAATCAGCACTGCCCTCTGTAAATCAGCACTGCCCTCTGTAAATCGGCACTGCCCTCTGTAAATCGGCACTGCCCTATGTAAATCGGCACTGTAAATCGGCACTGAAAATCGGCACTGACCTCTGTAAATCGCCACTGCCCTATGTAAATCGGCACTGCCCTCTGTAAATCGGCCATGCCCTCTGTAAATCGGCCCTGCCCTCTGTAAATCGGCACTGCCCTCTGTAAATCGGCACTGCCCTCTGTAAATCGGCACTGCCCTCTGTAAATCGGCACTGCCCTCTGTAAATCGGCACTGCCCTCTGTAAATTAGCACTGCCCTCTGTAAATTGGCACTGCTCTCTGTAAATTAGCACTGCCCTCTGTAAATCAGCACTGCCCTCTGTAAATCAGCACTGCCCTCTGTAAATCAGCACTGCCCTCTGTAAATCGGCACTGCCCTCTGTAAATCGGCCCTGCCCTCTGTAAATCGCCACTGCCCTCTGTAAATCGGCACTGCCCTCTGTAAATCGGCACTGCCCTATGTAAATCGGCCCTGCCCTCTGTAAATCGCCACTGTCCTCTGTAAATCGCCACTGTCCTCTGTAAATCAGCATTGACCTCTGTAAATCGCCACTGTCCTCTGTAAATCACCACTGCCCTCTGTAAATCGCCACTGCCCTCTGTAAATCGCCACTGTCCTCTGTAAATTTGTCCTGCCCTCTGTAAATTTGTCCTGCCCTCTGTAAATTTGTCCTGCCCTCTGTAAATCGGTCCTGTCCTCTGTAAATCGCCAATGCCCTCTATAAATCGCCACTGCCCTCTGTAAATCAGCACTGTAAATCGGCCCTGCCAGCTGTAAATCAGCACTGCCCTCTGTAAATCAGCACTGTCCTCTGTAAATCGGCCCTGCCCTATGTAAATCAGCACTGCCCTCTGTAAATCGCCACTGCCCTCTGTAAATCTGCACTGTAAATCGGCCCTGCCCTCTGTAAATCAGCACTGCCCTCTGTACATCGGCACTGCCCTCTATCAATCGGCACTGCCCTCTGTAAATCGGCACTGCCCTCTGTAAATCGGCCATGCCCTCTGTAAATCGGCCCTGCCCTCTGTAAATCGGCACTGCCCTCTGTCAATCGGCACTGCCCTCTGTCAATCGGCACTGCCCTCTGTCAATCGGCACTGCCCTCTGTAAATCGGCACTGCTCTCTGTAAATTGGCACTGCCCTCTGTAAATCGGCACTGCCCTCTGTAAATCGGCACTGTAAATCGGCACTGCCCTATGTAAATCGGCACTGCCCTCTGTAAATCGGCCATGCCCTCTGTAAATCGGCCCTGCCCTCTGTAAATCGGCACTGCCCTCTGTCAATCGGCACTGCCCTCTGTCAATCGGCACTGCCCTCTGTCAATCGGCACTGCCCTCTGTAAATCGGCACTGCTCTCTGTAAATTGGCACTGCCCTCTGTAAATCAGCACTGCCCTCTGTAAATCGGCACTGCCTTATGTAAATCGGCACTGCCTTCTGTAAATCGGCACTGTAAATCGGCACTGCCTTATGTAAATCGGCACTGCCCTCTGTAAATCACCACTGCCCTCTGTAAATCGGCACTGCCCTCTGTAAATCAGCACTGTCCTCTGTAAATCAGCACTGCCCTCTGTAAATTAGCACTGCCCTCTGTAAATCACCACTGCCCTCTGTAAATCGCCACTGCTCTCTGTAAATTAGCACTGCTCTCTGTAAATCGGCACTGCCCTCTGTAAATCGGCACTGCCCTCTGTAAATCGGCACTGTAAATCGGCACTGCCTTATGTAAATCGGCACTGCCCTCTGTAAATCACCACTGCCCTCTGTAAATCGGCACTGTCCTCTGTAAATCAGCACTGCCCTCTGTAAATCGGCACTGTCCTCTGTATATCACCACTGCCCTCTGTAAATCGCCACTGCCCTCTGTAAATCGGCCCTGTCCTCTGTAAATCAGCACTGTCCTCTGTAAATCACCACTGCCCTCTGTAAATCGCCACTGCTCTCTGTAAATCGGCCCTGTCCTCTGTAAATCAGCACTGTCCTCTGTAAATCAGCACTGTCCTCTGTAAATCACCACTGCCCTCTGTAAATCAGCACTGTCCTCTGTAAATCACCACTGCCCTCTGTAAATCGCCACTGCTCTCTGTAAATCGCCACGGCTCTCTGTAAATCGCCACTGCCCACTGTAAATCGCCACTGTCCTCTGTAAATCAGCACTGTCCTCTGTAAATCGGCACTGTCCTCTGTAAATCGCCACTGCTCTCTGTAAATCGCCACTGCCCTCTGTAAATCGGCACTGCCTTATGTAAATCGGCACTGCCCTCTGTAAATCGGCCCTGTCCTCTGTAAATCACCACTGCCCTCTGTAAATCGGCCCTGTCCTCTGTAAATCAGCACTGTCCTCTGTAAATCAGCACTGTCCTCTGTAAATCACCACTGCCCTCTGTAAATCGCCACTGCTCTCTGTAAATCGCCACGGCTCTCTGTAAATCGGCACTGCCCTCTGTATATCAGCATTGCCCTCTGTAAATCGGCACTGCCCTCTGTAAATCGGCACTGCCCTCTGTAAATCGCCACTGCCCTCTGTAAATCGCCACTGCTCTCTGTAAATCGGCCCTGTCCTCTGTAAATCACCACTGCCCTCTGTAAATCGGCACTGCCCTCTGTAAATCGGCACTGCCCTATGTAAATCGGCCCTGTCCTCTGTAAATCGGCACTGCCTTATGTAAATCGGCACTGCCCTCTGTAAATCAGCACTGCCCTCTGTAAATCAGCACTGCCCTCTGTAAATCGACACTGTGCTCTGTATATCAGCACTGCCCTCTGTAAATCGGCACTGTCCTCTGTATATCAGCACTGCCCTCTGTAAATCGCCACTGCCCTCTGTAAATCGGCACTGCCCTCTGTAAATCAGCACTGCCCTCTGTAAATCGGCACTGCCCTCTGTAAATCGGCACTGTCCTCTGTAAATCAGCACTGCCCTCTGTAAATCAGCACTGCCCTCTGCAAATCGGCACTGTCCTCTGTATATCAGCACTGCCCTCTGTAAATCGGCACTGCCCTCTGTAAATCGGCACTGCCCTCTGCAAATCGGCACTGTCCTCTGTATATCAGCACTGCCCTCTGTAAATCGGCCCTGCCCTCTGTAAATCGGCACTGCCCTCTGTAAATCGCCACTGCCCTCTGTAAATCGCCACTGCCCTCTGTAAATCGGCACTGCCCTCTGTAAATCGGCACTGCCCTCTGTAAATCGGCACTGCCCTCTGTAAATCGGCACTGCCCTCTGTAAATCAGCACTGCCCTCTGTAAATCGGCACTGCCCTCTGTAAATCGCCACTGCCCTCTGTAAATCGGCCCTGTCCTCTGTAAATTAGCACTGCCCTCTGTAAATCGGCACTGCCCTCTGTAAATCGCCACTGCCCTCTGTAAATTAGCACTGCCCTCTGTAAATTAGCACTGCCCTCTGTAAATCACCACTGCCCTCTGTAAATCGCCACTGCTCTCTGTAAATTAGCACTGCTCTCTGTAAATCGGCACTGCCCTCTGTAAATCGGCACTGCCCTCTGTAAATCGGCACTGTAAATCGGCACTGCCTTATGTAAATCGGCACTGCCCTCTGTAAATCACCACTGCCCTCTGTAAATCGGCACTGTCCTCTGTAAATCAGCACTGCCCTCTGTAAATCGGCACTGTCCTCTGTATATCACCACTGCCCTCTGTAAATCGCCACTGCCCTCTGTAAATCGGCCCTGTCCTCTGTAAATCAGCACTGTCCTCTGTAAATCAGCACTGCCCTCTGTAAATCGCCACTGCCCTCTGTAAATCGCACTGCCTCTGTAAATCGCACTGCCTCTGTAAATCAGCACTGCCTCTGTAAATCAGCCCTGCCCTCTGTAAATCACCACTGCCCTCTGTAAATCAGCACTGCCCTCTGTAAATCAGCACTGCCCTCTGTAAATCGCCACTGCTCTCTGTAAATTAGCACTGCTCTCTGTAAATCGGCACTGCCCTCTGTAAATCGGCACTGCCCTCTGTAAATCGGCACTGTAAATCGGCACTGCCTTATGTAAATCGGCACTGCCCTCTGTAAATCACCACTGCCCTCTGTAAATCGGCACTGTCCTCTGTAAATCAGCACTGCCCTCTGTAAATCGGCACTGTCCTCTGTATATCACCACTGCCCTCTGTAAATCGCCACTGCCCTCTGTAAATCGGCACTGTAAATCGGCCCTGTCCTCTGTAAATCAGCACTGTCCTCTGTAAATCAGCACTGTCCTCTGTAAATCACCACTGCCCTCTGTAAATCGCCACTGCTCTCTGTAAATCGCCACGGCTCTCTGTAAATCGGCACTGCCTTATGTAAATCGGCACTGCCCTCTGTAAATCACCACTGCCCTCTGTAAATCAGCACTGCCCTATGTAAATCAGCACTGCCCTCTGTAAATCGCCACTGCTCTCTGTAAATTAGCACTGCTCTCTGTAAATCGGCACTGCCCTCTGTAAATCGGCACTGCCCTCTGTAAATCGGCACTGTCCTCTGTATATCACCACTGCCCTCTGTAAATCGCCACTGCCCTCTGTAAATCGGCACTGTAAATCGGCCCTGTCCTCTGTAAATCAGCACTGTCCTCTGTAAATCAGCACTGTCCTCTGTAAATCACCACTGCCCTCTGTAAATCGCCACTGCTCTCTGTAAATCGCCACGGCTCTCTGTAAATCGGCACTGCCTTATGTAAATCGGCACTGCCCTCTGTAAATCGCCACTGTCCTCTGTAAATCAGCACTGCCCTCTGTAAATCAGCACTGCCCTCTGTAAATCGCCACTGCCCTCTGTAAATCAGCACTGCCCTCTGTAAATCAGCACTGCCCTATGTAAATCGGCACTGCCCTCATCAAATTTCTTGTCGCAACCAGAACTGTGACATTTCTGTTGGCCTGGAGCGAAACAGTCCTGGATTCAAACCAAACAATCTAAAGTATTGCCACATAGGAGATTGTCTTACAACAAAGCTTGTCCGTCAACTTTTCTTT
>JAWQFJ010012940.1:0-7500 GCA_034096865.1 Theodoxus fluviatilis | reverse complement strand
GCGTGAAGCTGGGCTGGGAGCCAGGAGGAAGTAGGAGTCTCCAGGGAGAAAGGGTGGCAACTGAAAGCGTGAAGCTGGGCTGGGAGCCAGGAGGAAGTAGGAGTCTCCAGGGAGAAAGGGTGGCAACTGAAAGCGTGAAGCTGGGCTGGGAGCCAGGAGGAAGTAGGAGTCTCCAGGGAGAAAGGGTGGCAACTGACAGCGTGAAGCTGGGCTGGGAGCCAGGAGGAAGTAGGAGTCTCCAGGGAGAAAGGGTGGCAACTGACAGCGTGAAGCATTCTATCAGTCAGCCTCGCTCTGCCACCACCGCTGCAGACCGGCAAAGCGGCAAAGCCTTCCAAGCCTCATCAATATGGAGGCCTGGACCAGATCCCCTCCGCGCTGCACAGCTCCCCGTGGCTACATTTAGATTAAATCCGCAACAACTGGCAATTCCTCAGCCTCCCCCGTCTGCCCACGCTTGACATTGTCTTCCACTACACAATGCATGTTCTGGCCTTCAGATCCCCGCCTGCACCGGTGTAAGTTCCACATTGTCTGTCTGTCTGTCTGTCTGTCTGTCTGTCTGTCTGACTGTCTGTCTGTCTGTCTGTCTGTCTGTCTGTCTGTCTGTCTGTCTGTCTGTCTGTCTGTCTGTCTGTCTGTCTGTCTGTCTCCACACGTGATTATCTATTCAGATGATCTCACTGCTGCCGCCTGTACATATGACACGTATTTGTTTGAACTTGAAGACTCACTGAGCTGACAGTTGTCAAAGGCATCTACTAAAATATTTGTCTTTGTTGATCATATTCTTCATATATCTGACCAACTGTTGTACATCGATTAGCTAGTGTGTATTTTTTTCTTCTTATATATTAATGTCTTCATTTCTTTATGAGCAAGGACAATTTGTAAGATAGGCAGAAATGCCTAAAATTTCATTCTTGATAAATAATCTCTCTCTCTCTCTCTCTCTCTCTCTCTCTCTCTCTCTCTCTCTCTCTCTCTCTCTCTCTCTCTCTCTCTCTCTCTCTCTCTCTCTCTCTCTCTCTCTCTCTCAGCAATGCACTCTTTCTGGCCAATAACTTTTCAAATATCCAGAACTGATGAGGTCAAGACGGAGTAGGCGCAGAATAAATCATACAGCGTCAGGCGATAGCCAAATCATGCGTAACAGTGGTCAGTCAACCGCGCAGGTGGCGGCGGTAACGCGTGGCTGACTCCAAGCCTTGCCGCCGCCACGGCTAGAAGCCATGCACTGCCTGCACGTCTGAGCAGCAGTCCGTGATGACAGAGCTGGTGCCAGGCCCCTGGCGAAATGGCAAAAGGGGCAGCCAAGAAGGCAAACTCCGCAAATGGAGCTACTCCATCAAAGTCGGCCGTCACCATCTCTTCTCCTTTTCAAACCGCACGGTGCCCGTGCTGCACTGTCATCACTGAAGACACGCCAACACCAAATAAAAAGCTCTTCACGTCCCCAGACTTGGGCGAAAATCTTCAAGCATTCTACTCCAAGCTGTTTGAGACAGATCCCAGTCAAGGTGATAGAGGCTCAAGGCTCCTCTTCCAGTAGTCAAACACAGGGTGACATGGGTTATTTGAAATTAAATGCTCGAAACTTTCTGGCTTCCATTTATCCTCGTCGACAGCGCGTGAAATGTTTTGTGAGAGAAGACAAGTTCCATTCATTTCAAAGGAGGTGCGCGTAGGGGACACGAGGCTGTGGTCGAATGCAATATGCACTTAAGAAGTGGTTTTACAAGACTGCATTGAATACGTCGTGCTCATATAACAGATCTTCACCGGCTCGAAACAATTCTACAAATCGCCACTCATACGTACGAATGCACACCGTTCAACATGCACGCACACTACAACCCAAAGAGAGGAGAAAATCCCTTTATGGGCCAGCAGTGATGTATTTCACAATACTTCAATTGTTCTGTCCGCACTGTTAGGAACAGCAGTGCAGCTATCATCAGCTTCCCAAAACGTCACTGCCTAGTTAGTAGCCAAGGAAGTTTACCCCAGTCCACTCACTATAGAAGTTTTGTTCTATCTTCAACAACCACAACAACAAATTCAGTTTCAATAGTTTTGTTCTATCTTCAACAACCTCAACAACAAATTCAGTTTCAATAGTTTTGTTCTATCTTCAACAACCTCAACAACAAATTCAGTTTCAATAGTTTTGTTCTATCTTCAACAACCACAACAACAAATTCCGTTTCAATAGTTTTGTTCTATCTTCAACAACCACAACAACAAATTCCGTTTCAAAAGTTTTGTTCTATCTTCAACAACCTCAACAACAAATCCCGTTTCAATAGTTCTGTTTTATCTTCAACAACTTCAACACAATTTCCTTTTCTATAGTTGTGTTTTATCATCAACAACTTCAACAACAATTTCCGTTTCAATGTTACAGCACGACGGATGGCGTGTACTCAGCAAGTGGAAACCAATAGCAATCCAATCCGTGTACAGTGACCACACCACCGACAAAGCAACATACGAATAGTTAGCTACGGTTGCAGGATGGCATCAGAAAACTCCAGACTATTCTCACCGCATTACGCCACACCGTCGCCCGAGCATCCCACAACAACGCCTGGCTGGGTCTGCGGTGTCTGTCCACACAGAGGCCCTTTGGCGAGCGTGCTCTGGAGGAGAGCCGGGGCAGTTACTGACAAATCACCTCGCGGTTGCCTGACTTTATGCAAGCATGCATGTACAGCTGTATCGAGCCATCAATCGGGGAGGGCAGGGCCAGCCAGATCTGGAGTGGGGTTCGGGAAGGGGAATGGATAGAGAAAAGGGAGGGGGGGGGGGGGGGGGGGGGGGCGAGGGCGGAGGAAGGCGGAGGGAGAAACTGTCGGGAGGATGAAAGGAATAGAAAGAAGAAAAAAAAAGAAAACGGACGGATTCCATTCCACTAAGGAAACTGTGAGAGAAGATCACACGCACATTGAATGCCGTACTTTTGCATCTTGACAAGGTCCTCAAGGAAAGCTGGCAAAGGCCGAGTCCACAAAAAGTTCGTGCGGGAAAACAGAAACAAGTTGCGAATGGAAGAGGGGATTGGGGGGGGGGGGGGGGGACGGGGCGGGACGGGACGGACATGAAGGGGACAGCGAGAAAGGGGGCGGTGGTAACTGAGGTGAGGTTCTACAGGACAGGTAGTTGTGGGCGCTGGGGTAGAGGGCAAGGGGGATGACGCCACATACGTTCTTCTTGGACGTTGAAGCAGGGTGGACTAGTCAACGACGCCTCGACACACCACACCACTTCCGCAGACTACAGTTTCATCATCATAAAACTACGAGAGGGATGCGGAGTAGGGGTGGCGGGTGGAGGAGTATTAAGTGGGGGACTGCTGGGGGTTGAGATTGGGTAGGGTTTGGGATTCGATGCAGGTAGGGGGAGGGGGTGGGGATTGGGAGTTTGATGAGGGTTGGGTAGGGATGAAAGCAAGAGTAAGAGTATCGTTTTAAATGAGGGATGAGGATGATGCTAATAGGAGACGCGTTTATCACATAGATGTGCGCTAAGGGGATGAAAGGGGAAGGAGGCAAGGTCCATGTTGGAATCCTCTAATGCAAGGCTGGGCTACTCACCTAGGAGTGGGACTTGCGGCAGCGCTGGGAACCAGGGGCTCCACAACAGGGGCGGGCGTAGCAGGGAAGACAGGCAGAGAGAGAGGGAGTGAGGGAGCGAGGGAAGGGATGGGAAGCAAGACAGGAGGAGGAAAAGCAAGAGAGGCGAAGACTGGACGCGAACAATGTGCGCTACGGCTCCCAATCAATATCCCGACATGCCCTTTCCCCAGTTCCGGCCAGGCGAGAAAAAACTACAACAGCCAGCAGTGGTACCGCTTCCCCCCAACGGCTACACACGCAATTCCCCCATCCTCCCTACGTTTCCTTCCCTCCCCCCTCCCATCCACTTTCCTCCCTCCCGCCCACCCCCTTCCCTACCCATCCCCTCCCCCTTCCTATTCTCCCACCTCCTTCCCTCCCCCTCCCCTCCCCCTTCCTTTCCTCCTTCCACTTTCCCGCCGTCCCTCCCTTCCACTTTCTCGTCTCCTGATTTGCAGCTCGACACATCAGGAGCGAATCAACACACAGCTTACGTGTGTGCATAATGACCCAGGAGTATAGGTGTGTGCATACTGGCACTGAGCAAGAGATAAATGTAGGTAGGAGGCCTGCCTGACATACCAGTGATGGGAGGTACACTGACACACCAGTGATGGGGCGTAAACTGACACACATGTAGGCAGGAGGCCTGACTGACACACCAGTGATGGGACGTACACTGACACACATGTAGGTAGGAGGCCGGCCTGACACACCAGTAATGGGGCATACACTGACACACCAGTGATGGGACGTACACTGACACACCAGTGATGGGGCGTACACTGACACACCAGTGATGGGACGTACACTGACACACATGTAGGTAGGAGGCCGGCCTGACACACCAGTAATGGGGCATACACTGACACACCAGTGATGGGACGTACACTGACACACCAGTGATGGGGCGTACACTGACACACCAGTGATGGGACGTACACTGACACACATGTAGGTAGGAGGCCGGCCTGACACACCAGTGATGGGGCGTACACTGACACACCAGTGATGGGGCGTACACTGACACACCAGTGATGGGGCGTACACTGACACACCAGTGATGGGGCGTACACTGACACACCAGTGATGGGGCGTACACTGACACACATGTAGGTAGGAGGCCTGCCTGACACACCAGTGATGGGGCGTACACTGACACACCAGTGATGAGGCGTACACTGACACACCAGTGATGGGGCATACACTGACACACATGTAGACGTCGAGCGTGATTTCCCAGTTTCGCACTAGCCACCTCTTCTCTCTGAAAACTTCTTTTCAGCAAAATTGTTGGCATTTTTTGGGACAGACATCAATTCTCTTTCAGTTTTTGCTGTGAACGTAGAAAACAACTATGCTGATAAGAAATTTCCAATTACATGGGGCGGGCTTTCCCGCAGCTTTGGACGGGCCCTTTTTTTCGCTCAACTTTATCAAAACATCTTTTCACCGTCATTGTTTGCATTTATAGACATATATTCATCTATGGATGACCCACTTTTTTTCGCTTAATCAAAACATCTTTTCACTATAATTGTTTGCATTTATTGAAAAATATATTAATCTATGGACGAGTCACCTTTTTTGGCTTAATTAAACATCTTTTCAGCGAAATTGTTTGCATTTATTGCTAAATATATTCATCTATGGACGAGCCACCTTTTTCCGCTTAATCAAAACATCTTTTCACCATAATTGTTTGTATTTATTGAGACATGTGTTCCTCCATTTCTCTGTTTTTGCTGTGAACAATGGCTGATCTGTTTTAAAATTGTCAGAGTCCCAACTCGCAGTGTCACGCTTCGAGCAAGGCTGCGTTGCAAGGAGCGTGGCGCTGTCGGCAAAGCCTGAGTGAGTGATACTGTGCACAAAAGTGTCGGTGTGAATGCATGCACAGATGTAGACACCCAAGGGAGCACACGATACAGGCGTTTGAGGGCAAGCAGAAGCGCTGTAGAAACTCTCTCCAAATCCCGCTTCTTCCCCAGAGGACACGGCTCAGCATTGTTACTGCATCTTCACTTTCGTTCTGAACCCGGGGACACTTGGGCTCGCTCCTGTCAGACAAGCCCATTTTGTGCTTGGCAAATACCTAGGACAGTCTCTGTACTTAGGTCACAGCAGTCCATGTCTACAGGAAATGACGAGGACAGACACGGCTGGGCGGATCTTTTCTTCGGCTTCGGCGGCCGTCACGGCATGCCACAAAATAAGGCAACAGCTTTCATTGCAGTTCCATGCTCGGCAGACGATGTTCACCTGCAATTACCAGCCAATTCAGTCTCCCGAGTCACCCAAGATCCGCTCAACTATGCCGCCCATCTCCCTTACTTTGCCAACCACGGAGTCAACACCGACTTCCTTGTCACGCGCTGAGACAGGCAGCTGCTGGTCGCTCTTGCAAGATCCTGGCGAGGAGGAGTCACTGACGCAGGATGAATGAAATCACCACAGCACCAGTCCTAAGGCCCAGGAGAATAAAGCAGCGGATGAAATACAGACAGTCTGCACTAGGGTTACCGGTCCACTTTATTCAAAGCGGCTAATATTGCCAGAGAAGGGGTGGGGAGGTGGTGGTGGTGGCGGTGGCGAGGGGAATTCTTTTATTGATTGGTAAAAAAGTCTCCAGAGATGCCTGCAACTCAGCCATCCAAAACCCCATTTCCATCTAACTTCTTAAATGAAGAAAATCGAGTGAGAACCAGAACGCAAGCTCTTTCTAACCAGGGAGGAGGGAAAAAGCTTCAAGGCGCAGATCTGAGAGAGAAAAAATTGGGATGGAAAAGAAGACAGATTGGCATTCAGGCACTGGTACCTCTCCCAGCAGGACTGAGAAGGCCTCTACAAGGGGGGTGGGGGGTGGGGGTGGGGGCAGGATATAGAAGCCCGCTGAAAGCCAGCAGATCGTAACAGGCAGGCAGGCAGGCAGGCAGGCAGGCAGGCATCCCTGCACAGCTCCGCGCTACACAATCGATGGCAAGACAAAACAAGTCATGGTGACTTGGAAGGCAAGACAATACAAGTCATGGTGACTTGGAAGGCAAGACAATACAAGTCATGGTGACTTGGAAGGCAAGACAATACAAGTCATGGTGACTTGGAAGGCAAGACAATACAAGTCATGGTGACTTGGAAGGCAAGACAATACAAGTCATGGTGACTTGGAAGACAAGACAATACAAGTCATGGTGACTTGGAAGGCAAGACAATAGTCATGGTGACTTGGAAGACAAGACAAAACAAGTCATGGTGACTTGGAAGGCAAGACAATACAAGTCATGGTGACTTGGAAGGGAAGGCAATACAAGTCATGGTGACTTGGAAGGCAAGACAAAACAAGTCATGGTGACTTGGAAGGCAAGACAATACATAAGTCATGGTGACTTGGAAGACAAGACAATACAAGTCATGGTGACTTGGAAGGCAAGACAATACGAGTCATGGTGACTTGGAAGGCAAGACAAAACAAGTCATGGTGACTTGGAAGACAAGACAATACAAGTCATGGTGACTTGGAAGGCAAGACAATACGAGTCATGGTGACTTGGAAGACAAGACAATACAAGTCATGGTGACTTGGAAGGCAAGACAAAACAAGTCATGGTGACTTAGAAGGCAAGACAATACAAGTCATGGTGACTTGGAAGGCAAGACAATACAAGTCATGGTGACTTGGAAGGCAAGACAAAACAAGTCATGGTGACTTGGAAGGCAAGGCAATACAAGTCATGGTGACTTGGAAGGCAAGGCAATACAAGTCATGGTGACTTGGAAGGCAAGACAATACAAGTCATGGTGACTTGGAAGGCAAGGCAATACAAGTCATGGTGACTTGGAAGGCAAGGCAAGACCAGGCAAGACAGCCTTCTTGGCATACAGA
>JAWQFJ010012937.1:0-13918 GCA_034096865.1 Theodoxus fluviatilis | reverse complement strand
GCAGCTTCGAACGCCGCACCCACTAGCCGCACGCGACTGCAGGTCAAGCGCTATAACCACTCGGCCACGGAGCCCCACATGGATTCCACCACCCTTGAACCAAATAACGACCGCCAGGCTGATTTTACGGGGAAGAGACGTTGGCCGTCGCCAAGGGACGATCGAACAACGAAGTACGCAGACTGTGGTTTTCTTCTTGCCACATATTTCCATATTTATGGATGTGAGACATGGACTGTACCGCTGGTACATTAGACAGCTGGAAAGGTTCTACTTGCGTGCCCTTCGATCCATCCTGGGCATACGATGGCAGGACAAAGTGACTAACACTGAAGTTCTGGACAGTGCAAAGACGTCCTCAATCGAGGCAATGTTGCTGTCGTCCCAGCTCAGATGGCCGGGTCACCTCATTAGGATGAGAAACAACCGCATCCCCAAGAGAACTGGCACATGGAAGAAGAAAAATGGTCTGCCGCGCAAGCGCCATAGAGACAATCTAACGAAAGATCTGAGATGGTGTGGTATCGGACCACTCGAGCTTCAGGAGACAGTGCAAGCAATCACTCGCAAGGCATCCGCAGCGCTGGAGGAGGAGCGTCGCCAGCATCGTGCAGCAGCCCGTGAGCGGCGACACAGAGCGGCGGCAGCCCCCGTGACAGCCACGGACTTCCAGTGCCCCACCTGCTTTAAACTTTGCCGCTCCAGACTGGGTCTGCAGTGCCATTAAAGGACCCAGAGGGATGGGAGCGGAATCGGTCATCCTTGGAGCAAGGAACAACCGAAGAAACATAAATTCACGACGACAGCACTTCGTTGTCGAGGAGTGTGAGCAGCACAACTTCCGCACCCCCAGTAGAGCAGAAATTGGCGTTGTCTCCAAGTTATTCGAACTCGCCAACAAGTGTTCCGGATGGCGATTGAAAAGGCATCAAGGTAAGCAAGCGAGCGAGCGAGCGAGCGAGAGAGAGAGAGAGAGAGAGAGAGAGAGAGAGAGAGAGAGAGAGAGAGAGAGAGAGAGAGAGAGAGAGAGAGAGAGAGAGTTTTAGATGAGGGCCACTGTGGGATGTTGACTTGCAAGTCAACTTTTGTTTTGTTTTTCCCTCTCTCTTTCGGTATTATTGTTAACGATATCTCAACATCTACAAAATGATACTTCATCATTATCAACAACAACAACAGCAACAACAATGATAGCAACAACAATAGCAACAAAAGTATCGTTACAGCAGCAACATCAACAACAGTATCATTACAACATCGACGACAACAACATTAGTATCATGACATCAACAACAACTGCTACTATTATCACCTCTACTACTACTACTACTACTACTACTACTACTACTACTACTACTACTACTACTACTACTACTACTACTACTACTACTACTACTCATACCATCACCACCACCACTACTACTATTACTACTACTGTCGCCGCTACTGCTACAACTACTACAACTGCGACTATTACTACAACAACTACAACAACACCAAGCAACACTACAAGTGCTATCTCAATTGCAGTGCAATTTACGGTAAGAGCACCAAAAAAAACCCAAGAAGAATCAAACACCACTCTTCCGCCCCCCCCCCTCCCAACAAAAAACAACCCCCAAACAAACAAAACAACCCGTAACTAAAGCACCCAAAGGGGATAATGAAATAACGCCACCATCACAATAACAACAACTATACAACAAAAACAACAACTCCTACCACCACTATTACAACTCCTACCACCACTACTACCACTACTCCTACTACTTACTACAAATACTACAACTTCCAAGTTTTATCATAATCCAAAACCCAAATGTAAAATTTAAATAATTTATCGTCAGTGCGCTTACGTTCAATCTGTCCGTGAAACACAATGAACAGCATGCAAACTACAGACACAATACGGATGTTAAATTATAAATTCACCCAGCACTGTAAGTCTACAAACGAGTTCTTCCATTGACACAGACGTATATGTGGGTAATTGCGACCCGAGCTAAGCTTGTCCTCGTTTTTGCTTTGCAATGGAACAGTGCCTTAACACGTCAACGAATATTTTCAACCAGTCATTCCATTGTGCACTAATGCGCACACGAGAACTTACCGTGTTACACGGTTGTCAACAACTCCATGTGCATGACAGTGGCTTGAGACACGATCACACACGCGCGCGCACGCGCGCACGCACACACACATACACACACACACACACACACACACACACACACTCACAAACGCATGCACGCACACACACATCATCATCATAAAGTCCTTCATGTTGCGAAGATGACATCAGTGTCGTCACCTGTGGGACCGCAGGCCAAACTCTGATGCGCAGGGGTGTCGGCACACAGGGCAGGCTACGGCAGCAGCAGCAGTATGTGGTTCTGTCTTTTCTGGCCTGGCGTTTCCTATGGAGACTGGCCAGGCTCTCCACTTCAAAGACCGTGGTGCCTTTGTGGGTGAGCTGCCTCCAAGTGCTGCGGTCAGCAGTCAAGGCTTCTCACCCGATGACAGGAATGTTGCAGGACCGCAGTGTGTTTTTGAGTGTGTCCTTGTACCGCCTGGTTGGACCACCTTTCCGACGCGTGCCGTCAGTCAGTTCTGCACAGAGGACACACACACACACACACACACACACACACACACACACACACACACACACACACACACACTCAAGCACACACACACACACACTCACGCACACACACACACACACACTCACGCACACACACACACACACACACACTCACGCACACACACACACACACACACACACTCACTCACGCACACACACACACACACACACACACACACACACACACACACACACACACACACACACACGCACATGCACGCCCCAAAACTACAGCATACTCGGACGAAGTCAGGACCTGAATTTGTAGACACAAGGCACCCTTTCCCCTCTGACATTAGATTTTCACCCATTTACAAAGTCGATAAAAATCCTCCTTGTGCAGGCCGTATGAGGTCGTGGCCCACTGAAATTCACCCCTGCGCTGCGTACCTGTATCCAGCAATTCACTAGGCTCCTTTCAACGCAGACGCAATTGAGAGAAACAAAAATCCTCCAGACAAGTACGTGATACTGGCGTATTCGAAGAAATTCTTCTTTTCGTGATTCTGACACATGTAGAATGGCAAACAATTGACAGCAGCAACACTAAATTTGTGACCCGTTTTCACGAGCTGAGTCTTAACTCCATGCAGCAAAAACTCAGTAGAGGCTGACAAAGGTCATGAGAATGGACTTTGTGCATTTTGACAATTTGGCAAAACTGAATCCTACGTACACTTAAATTTCATAGTCAAATATTGGAAAGTTTCTTTTTAGCTTTAAAAAACACAACAATTTTGCACTTTATTGCACCTACTCATTCAAAAGTATTATACATTCTCTTCCTCTGTTTTTGCATTTTTAGTTGAATAATAACAAACATTTGTCGTCAAGATCAAATATTTTTTCATTTATTTATCACTCTATGTTCAGAAATATATTTTCTCTACCAACCTGCCAAATTTTGAGCTGATGCGTGCAGTAAATATGCCCTTTGCAAAGGAAAAACTGGATAAAGTTGTTGAATCTTTGGCCCTTGATTTCTCAAAACAGCCGTCAGCGCACCACCTCTCTTTGAGTGGGTATAACTTGTTCAGTTTTTGGAGTAGAAGTTTGATTTTTATATCAAGTGAAAGATAAATTTTTGCAGATTTTGAAAAAAAACAACCAAATATTTCAAATCTAATTTTTGCGAGTTAAGACTTAGTTTGTGAAAACGGGTCTATTTATTTGAAAAACAAAGTTTTCGATCCTACACTATCGATGGCAGTTCAAGAGTACTGGCTCTGGCACGAGTAGCACGTGATTTACATGCCGCGGGGCATTGCACGTGCAGTTCGTGCCAGCGCGTGTAGTTTTCAATGAAACGCCACTTATAATAGTCATATGTGATAGACTACACTTAATGGAGTCGTAGTTTGGCACTGACAGAAAACTACATTGTTTTTCCCATCCTTGTAATATGACAAAAAAAGTCACAGCCTGAAGCAAAGCTTAGATCTTTGTAATGAACACAGGAATTGACTTTTTACATCTTTCCACCGACAGAGATTCTGTTAGTCATCGTATGGAATGGCAGCATAGATAACGGAGTGGAGAGTCGCAGTCTCAGCTGTCTACCATGGTAGACAGGCACATCTGGGGGAAGAATGAATAGGGATATATGGATGAGTAGACGAACAAGGGGGGAAAAGGAAGAAATGAACAGAAGAATGGAGGAATGAAACATGAACTAGCAAACAAACAAATAAATGAGTGAGGAAACGTTAAATGATAAGATTACTAATTTTGTGCGCCCCTCAGTCCCCTTCCCCTTCTCTCTCTCTCTCTCTCTCTCTCTCTCTCTCTCTCTCTCTCTCTCTCTCCCTCACTCTCTCTCTCTCTCTCTCTCCCTCACTCTCTCTCTCTCTCTCTCTCTCTCTCTCTCTCTCTCTCTCTCTCCCTCTCCCTCTCTCTCTCTCTCTCTCTCTCTCTCTCAGCCACTTCCAAACAGAGACATCACCATTGTCCAAGGTGACTTTAACGCCAAGGTGGGAGACAGCAACACCGGTCGGGAACTCATCATGGGAACACAGGGTGTCGGAGACATGAACGAGAACGGCGAGATGTTTGCAGACTTCTGTCAACAGAACGACCTGATGATTGGTGGAACTATATTCCCTCACCGCAGGATTCACAAGGTCACGTGGATGTCCCCGGACTCAAGAACCGAGAACCAGATCGACCACATGACGATCTCACGGAGGTGGAGAAGAACCCTACTGGATGTCAGAGCTTACAGAGGTGCCGATGCAGGATCTGACCATGCCTTGCTGATTGGAAAACTGAAAGTCAGGATCCGAGCTGTCAAGAAAACTGGTCCACAGAGGCACCCTCGCTTCGACGTCTCCAAGCTGAAGACAACAACACAACAGAAGGACTTCGCCATCTCGCTAACGAACAGATATCAGGTGCTGGCTGATCTGGAGGATGGCTCCCTGGAGAAGAAGTGGGAACGAGTCAAGTTCACATTTACTGCAGCCTCCGAAGAACTACTTGGGTTCAGAAAAAGGGAGTACAAGAGCTGGCTCTCAGAGGAGACAATCAGGAAGATTGAGGAGAGACGAGACACCAAGCAGCGACTCAACCACGCCAGAACCAGAGCACAGAAAAAGCAGACTCAGCAAGAGTACAACCTGAGGAACAAGGAAGTGAAGAGGAGTGCGAGGAGAGACAAGAGGGAGCTGGTGGATAAACTTGCTACTGAAGCAGAAGAGGCAGCGGAGAAGAACGACATGAAGACCCTATATGACATCACACGACAGCTCTCTAAGAGGAAGACGAACACCAACAGACCAGTCCGTGGAAGAGATGGAAACGTTCTCAGCAAGGCAGCAGACCAACTGGATCGGTGGAAGGAGCACTTTGCCAGCCTCCTCAACGGCACACTTGTTGGAAACCCCTCCATGGTTGAGGAAGGAGAGGACCTTGATGTCAGTCTGGACCCAATCTCCAGAGCAGAAGTGATCAGCGCCATCAAGAAGATAAAGAGTGGGAAGGCACCAGGACCAGACAACATCCCACCTGAGGCCCTGAAGGCAGATCCTGGAGCCACAGCGGAAATCATGATCGACCTGCTGCAGGAAGTCTGGGAGAGGGAGGAAGTGCCGGAAGAATGGAAGACCGGACACATTGTCAAAATCCCGAAGAAAGGAGACCTCAGCAACTGCCAGAACTGGAGAGGAATTCAGCTCCTGTCACTCCCAGGAAAAGTCTTCACCAGGGTGATCCTCGAGAGAATCAAGGAGGCCGTCGACACCAGACTGAGGGAAGAGCAAGCAGGATTCCGAGCTGGGCGTTCCTGCACTGACCAGATAGCGACCCTCAGGATCATCATTGAACAGTCGCTGGAATGGCAGTCACCACTCTATGTCAATTTTGTGGACTTCAAGAAAGCCTTTGACATGGTGGATAGGGCAACCATTTGGAGAATCCTCAGACACTATGGCATCCCTCAGAAGATCGTCAGCGTAATCCAGAACCTCTATGAAGGCACCAGCTGCAGAGTTGTGCACAACACTGACCTGTCGCCGCCATTTGACGTCAACACCGGAGTGAGACAAGGATGTCTCCTTTCTCCTTTAATCTTCTCCCTGGTGATCGACTGGGTGATGAAGACTGTTACGGACCAACCACGGGGCATTCAGTGGACACTCACTGGCAAACTGGAAGACTTGGACTTCGCAGATGACATCGGCCTCCTGTCACACACCCATGGGCACATGCAAGCAAAGACGGAGAGGCTGCACGACATTGCCAAGACAACAGGACTGGAGATCAACGTCCCCAAGACCAAGAGCCTCCGAGTGAACGCCTCCAGGGAAGCTCCCATCACCATTGATGGTCAAGCCATAGAGGACGTCGAACGCTTCACGTACCTGGGCAGCGTGGTCAGCAAGACTGGAGGGACAGATGAAGACGTGAGAGCCAGGATAGGCAAAGCACGACACGCCTTCGTCACCCTGAAACCAGTGTGGAGAAATGAGAGCCTCAGCCGTCACACCAAACTGAGGATCTTCAACACAAATGTTAAATCTGTGCTGCTCTACGGATCTGAAACCTGGAGACATACCAAGAGCATCGGCCACAAGCTGCAAGTCTTCATCAACACCTGCCTCCGCCAGATCCTGCGTATCAGATGGCCAGAAAGAATCTCCAACAAAGAACTCTGGCAACGTACCAGGCAGGAGTCGATCGTCAACGCCATCCAAAGAAGGAAATGGAAGTGGATTGGGCACACCCTGCGCAGAAACGATGCCTGCATTCCACGCCACGCCTTGGACTGGAACCCTCAGGGTAAACGGAAGCGTGGTCGACCAGCACTGACCTGGAAAAGAACCCTACAGGCAGAGCTGAGGACAGTCCGGATGACATGGGGAGAGGCAAAGAGGGCAGCCCAAGACCGACAGAGGTGGAGACTTGCAGTGAAGGCCCTATGCTCCGACCGGAGCGAAGAGGACTAAGTAAGTAAGTAATAGTCATATGTGATAGACTACACTTAGTAGAGTCGTAGTTTGGCACTGACAAAAAACTGCATTTTTTTCCCCATCCTTGTAATATGACAAAAAAAAGTCACAGCCTGAAGCAAAGCTTAGATCTTTTTAATGAACACAGGAATTGACTTGTTACATCTTTCCGTCGACAGAGATTCTGTTAGTCATCGTATGGAATGGCAGCATAGATAACGGAGTGGAGAGTCGCAGTCTCAGCTGTCTACCATGGTAGACAGGCACATCTGCGGGAAGAATGAATAGGGATATATGGATGAGTAAACGAACAAGGGGGGAAAAGGAAGAAATGAACAGAAGAATGGAGAAATGAAACATAAACTAGCAAACAAACAAATAAATGAATGAGGAAACGTTAAATGATAAGATTACTAATTTTGTGCGCCTCTCAGTCCGCTTCCCCTTCTTTCTCTCTCTCTCTCTCTCTCTCTCTCTCTCTCTGTCTCCCTTTCTCTCTCTCTCCCTTTCTCTCTCTCTCTCTCTCTGTCTGTCTCCCTCTCTCTCTCTCTCTCTCTCTCTCTCTCTCTCTCTCTCTGTGTCTCCTCTCAGTTCTGGTCTATTGTTAAAAAGGCCAACAGTCAGAGGCCGAAAGAACCTCAAATTGATATCCAGCGATGGTACCGTCACTTCGTGGGTCTGTTAAACCGAAGATTCTGTCTAAATGAAATGTCTGAGGTGAGCGCACATATTTTAAATGACGAACTAGATACTCCAATCACTGAGGATGAAGTACGATTTGCCCTGGAAAGAATGAGTTCTGGTAAAGCTCCAGGGGTAGACGAAATCCCAGGTGATTATTTTAAACTCTTGGGCAGCTGTATCACCCCATTCCTTACCAAGCTATTTTCCATAATGTACGAAAGGCAGCACTTTCCTCGTAGTTGGTGTCACGCTTTGATCGTCCCTATTCTCAAGTCGGGAGACAGCTTGAATCCCAAAAACTACAGGGGTATCTCTCTATTGAGTAATGTAAGCAAACTGTTCATGTCGATCCTGACCAACCGCTTGCGATTTTGGGCAGAAGAAGGAAACAAATTCAGTTTCGAGCAAGCCGGTTTTCGTGCAAACCATTCCACGATCGACCATATTTTTGCACTGTACTCAATAGCTGTAAAGAACGTATACGGAGAAGGTCGTGGCAAACTCTATGCTGCCTTTGTTGACTTCGAAAAGGCCTTTGATTCCGTAAACCGTTCATGTCTGTGGAGCGTTCTGAAAAAGCTGGGTCTCTCTACCAAGTTTGTGAATATGCTGAAAGCTGTGTACGCACATGTTGAAGCCAGTGTACGGTGGGGAAACGATTTGTCGGATCCCTTTGATTGTCCAGTCGGCGTGAGACAGGGGTCAGTTGAGTCGCCAATAATTTTTTGTCTCTACATTACATATGTAGCAGATTACATACGGGACAATGGGCGCCATGGAGTGCAGTTACTGCCTGGAACAAAAGAACTTTTTTCTCTTTTATTTGCCGATGACATCGTGCTACTGTCCACCACTCCTGTAGGTCTACAACGCCAACTTGATAGTCTAAGCATAGCATCGAGTCACCTCGGCCTCTCTGTTAATAACGAAAAGACCAAGGTAATGGTTTTTAGAAAAGGGGGCTTTTTGGGTAGAGGAGAACGATGGACCATAGGAGGGAATAACCTGGAGGTAGTGAACAGATACAAATATCTGGGTTTTGTTTTTACCACTAAGCTGTCCATTTCCGTGGCTCTCGATTGTCAAGTGGTCAAAGCAAAACAGAAAATTCTGCAGTTGTTAAGAACCATGAGAAATCTACACTCCCAGAGTGTCACTGTCTTCTTTAAGCTGTTTGATGCCCAGGTGCTACCGGCATTGTTGTATGGTGCACAGCTATGGGGATTGACCGAAAGGCACAACGTGGAAAAAGCGCATACGTTTGCATGTAAGCGCTTTCTTAGCGTAGATCTGAAATCCCCCAATAACATGTGTTATGGCGAACTGGGCAGATACCCTCTTTTCATCACCACCACACTTCAGGCGGTTAAATATTGGTTTAGATTGTGCAAAATGCCGAACAGCAGAATAGCCAAGCAAGCATATATTATGTTATCTCGCTCCCATATACCCGAAGATATGAATTGGGTGAAAGCAATAGAAATGTGTTTATCTCGTCTTGGCTTCACTTACATATGGAACAACTGTGGCACATTGGACGAGAAGAGTTTCCTCCGTAGTTTGAAACAAAGACTGCGAGACTGTTACCTGCAAAAATGGAGCTCGGCACTTGACGAAAGCAACAGATTTGGTTTTTATAGGACTTTTAAAGTAACATTTGAATGTGAGCAATATTTATCATGTTTAAACATAAGAAAATTTCGTGATGCGTATATTCGTTTTCGCTTTGGATGTAATGATCTGAAAATCAATTTACGGTCGAGAAAAGAGGATAATTTTGACAAGAACTGTCCATTCTGTGACGAAATCGACAACGAAGCTCACTTTTTATGTAACTGTCGTATGTATGATGACATTAGGCAGAAATATTTAGTCAAACATTTTAAATATGTATATCCTTCAGATTTAACACATTTTATGATTGGAAAAGAGCCAAGGATGACTCGAGATATTTCCATGTTTATATTTTATGCATTTGAACGTCGCACGCAGAAACTGCAAGAAATTTCAGCAGACGCTCAAGATGAACATTAAACAAAACTTGATATAACTAGAAATAATTTACCCTAATGTACAATTGTTCATTTTATTTGAACTTACATACGGACGAGTTTGATATGTCACTTATCTTCAGAAGATTATGTTCTATTTTGACTCGTACAACTGATATGCTAACTGTTTAATATGTACATATGTGTATATTCCTACGTGACAGAGTTGGTAATATGTTTTGAACATTACTCGGGAGAGACAGAGAGAGTTTTGTTATCAGTTTGTGCCTCCGCCTTCAAAGGAGGAGCGAGCGAGCGAGCGAGAGAGAGAGAGAGAGAGAGAGAGAGAGAGAGAGAGACAGAGAGAGAGAGAGAGAGAGAAGCGAGCGAGCGAGAGCGAGAGAGAGAGAGAGAGAGAGAGAGAGAGAGAGAGAGAGAGAGAGAGAGAGAGAGAGAGAGAGAGAGTTCAGACTGTATCTTTATTTCGGCCGACGACCCACAGTATAAAATAACACTTCTGCATTCACATGATGAACATGTCTAGGGAAAACAGTCAGATTCATTATGTATAGTGCTAGTTCAGTAATGAATATCTTACAAGCCGGAATAGAAGGATTTACATTTTTTCCAACCGGTAAGCATGTGTAACAAGTTAGGTGAAATAATTATGGAGAAATATTAATACAGAGTCTGTGATTTCCTCAACCATTTGGCTGCATTGTTTGAAAGCATAATTATACGTATACATTGCAACGTGTGTGTGTGTGTGTGTGTGTGTGTGTGTGTGTGTGTGTGTGTGTGACTTGACTTGACTTATTCTCTTGAGTTCCTTGTGGAGCATAGGGCCTCGGCAACAGTCCTCCAGCGTACTCGGTTCTGGGCAACCTTCTTCAGCTCTCCCCATGACAGGTTGCAGTTCCTCATCTCTTCCTCGCAGGATCGCCTCCAGGTGGTCTTGGGGCGACCAACTCGTCTCTTGCCCTGAGGATTCCACTGCAAGGCCTGCCGTGTGATGTCATGTGGAGGTTTCCGCAAGGTGTGTCCGATCCACCTCCACTTCCGCCTTGCGATCTGCTGTCCGATGGGATCTTGGTTTGCCTGCTTCCACAAGTCGGTGTTCTTGACTTTGTCTGTCCACCTGATCTTAAGGATGTTACGGATGCAACTGTGTATGAAGACTTGGAGCTTGTTGGTCAGAGTATTGTTGAATCTCCAGGTCTCAGAGCCATAGAGGAGGACAGACTTGACGTTGCTGTTAAATATCCGGAGTTTTGTGTGGGTAGAGAGGGATGTTGATCTCCAGACTGGTCTCAGAGTATTGAAGGCATATCTGGCTTTCCCGATTCTGGCTTTGATGTCCTCGTCAGAACCGCCTGTTGCTGATACGACGCTGCCCAGGTAAGTAAAGGAGTCCACCTCTTTGAGCTCCTTGTCTCCCATGGTAACAGGCTTCTGCTGCTTCTTGTTCACGGCCATGGTCTCTGTCTTTTCCAGGTTGACCTGTAGTCCGGTCTTCGCTGCTTCTCTGGCAAGGTTGTCTGTCTTCTGTTGCATGTGTTGGTAGCATTGGGACATCAGGCACAAGTCGTCTGCAAAGTCGAGGTCGTCCAAGGTCTGTGTCAGGGTCCACTGGACTCCGGTCCTGCCTGTTCTGGTTGTCTCTCGCATGACCCAGTCCACCACGAGCAGGAAGATCATCGGCGACAGCAAGCATCCTTGACGGACCCCTGTAGTCACCTCAAATTCCTCTGTCAGCTTGCCATTGTGGATCACCTGGCACGTGGCGCCCTCGTACAGCTGCTGGATCAGGTTGACATAGGCTGGCGGGATTCCATAGTGATGGAGGAGTCTCCAAATGGTCTCTCTGTCAACGCTGTCAAACGCCTGGCGGAAGTCAATAAAGTTCAGGTACAACGTTGACTGCCACTCCAGGGACTGCTCCAGGATAATCCTGAGCGTAGCGATCTGGTCCGTGCATGACTTGTCCTTCCTGAAGCCAGCTTGTTCTGGACGAAGTCTTTTGTCGACAGCGTCTTTCAGTCGATCGAGGATGATGCAGGTTAGTACTTTACTTGGCACTGACAGTAGCATGATGCCGCGCCAGTTCTTGCATAATCCGAGATCTCCTTTCTTTGGGAGTTTCACCAGCTGTCCTTTTTTCCAATGCGCTGGGACTCTTCCTTCTGTCCAGACTTTCTGCAGTAAAGGCAGCAGCATGGTTGCTGTGATGGAAATGTCTGTCTTGAGTGCCTCTGGTGGAATTCCGTCCGGTCCGGCTGCTTTGTTGTTTTTGAGCGCCTTCAGGGCCTTCTGGATTTCTGCTTTAGTTGGGGGGTTGGTGGTAACTCCTAGTGGAGTGTCCACAGGAGGGATGTCTGGTCTCTCTGATGGCTGGGGTCGGTTGAGAAGGTCCTTGAAATGTTCGGCCCATCGTTGTCTCTGGTCTTCCTCTTTGGTGATGTTGTGCCCCTCGTTGTCTTTAACCGGTCCGTTTTGATTTGTCTTCTTAGTGGAGAGTGTTCGGCTGATCTTGTACAGAGTGCTGAGGTGTGTGCGTGTGAGAGAGAACGAACTTTATTTTACAAGGGTAGTGAATTAGGCAGTAGTGCCTTTCTTACATTCAGCCCGAGAGCCCCTGTGGGTTCGGGGTAAGAATTGACCCACCGTGTCTCCCTTAATGATTCGACGTGGACGACGACGAGGACGACGACGACGAGGAGGACGACGATGAAGAAAACGACGACGACAAGAACGACGACGACGAGGACGATGATGAGGACGACGAGGACGAGGACGACGACGACGACGACGACGACGACGACGACGACGAGGACGACGACGACGACGACGACGACGAGGACGACGACGACGAGGACGACGACGACGACGACGACGACGACGACGACGACGACGACGACGACGACGACGACGACGACGACGACGACGAGGACGACGACGACGACGACGACGACGACGACGACGACGACGACGAGGACGACGACGACGACGACGACGAGGACGACGACGACGACGAGGACGACGAGACGACGACGACGACGACGACGACGACGACGACGACGACGACGACGACGACGACGACGACGACGACGAGGACGACGACGAAGACGACGACGACGACGACGAAGACGACGACGACGACGACGACGACGACGACGACGACGACGACGACGACGACGACGACGACGGACGACGACGACGACGACGACGACGACGACGACGACGACGACGACGACGACGACGACGACGACGACGACGACGACGACGACGACGACGACGACGACGACGACGACGACGACGACGACGACGACGACGACGACGACGACGACGACGACGACGACGACGACGACGACGACGACGACGACGACGACGACGACGACGAGAGGACGACGAGGACGAGGACGACGACGACGACGACGACAGACGACGAGAACGACGACGACGACGACGACGAAGACGACGACGACGACGAGGACGACGACGACGAGGACGAGGACGACGACGACGACGACGACGACGACGACGACGACGACGACGACGACGACGACGAGAGACGACGACGACGACGAGGACGACGACGAGGACGACGACGAGGACGACGACGACGACGACGACGACGAGGACGACGACGACGAAGACGACGACGACGAGGACGACGACGACGACGACGACGACGACGAGGACGACGACGACGAGGACGACGACGACGAGGACGACGACGACGACGACGACGACGACGACGACGACGAGAACGACGACGACGACGAGGACGACGACGAGGACGACGACGACGACGACGACGACGACGACGACGACGAGGACGACGACGACGAGGACGACGACGACGACGACGACGACGACGACGACGACGACGAGGACGACGACGACGACGACGAGGACGACGACGAGGACGACGACGACGACGACGACGACGACGACGACGAGGACGACGACGAGGACGACGAGGACGACGACGACGACGACGAGGACGACGACGAGGACGACGACGAGGACGACGACGACGACGAGGACGACGACGACGAGGACGACGACGACGACGACGACGACGACGAGGACGACGACGAGGACGACGACCACGACGAGGACGACGACGACGAAGACGACAAGGACGACGA
>JAWQFJ010012935.1:0-7500 GCA_034096865.1 Theodoxus fluviatilis | reverse complement strand
AAGTATAGGGCCAGCAGAAAAAAGGGTAGTCAGGTTACCATAACCATATATATGCCTAATGTCATAAAGCATAAGCAACCTACTTCTGGGATGGCTTTTTCACTGCTAAGGTTGTAGATCTTGACATTGTTGAGCTCTGTCACCTGCATATTGACGTTGAAAATTGCCTCTAGCCTGCAAGCAAAGATTAACAAATGACAAACTGATTGGCACCATGCCTCCGGCATTTAAAAAAGAGCTTTTGACCTTATCAGACCATGCCATGAATTCACATGTCACATTCAATTATGCAGTAACAATGCCATCATGAAAGGTCTCGCCTGATGAGAAAAACATCCTTATGTGACCTCATAACAAATTGATAAGTGATTAAGTAAGCACTGGCCCTGATAAATCATCATAATTTTCTTAGATCACTCATGTGAACATGCTATTGAGTAAAAGAGGAAACTGTTCCTTCCAAATCATGTCCTTGTCATAATCTGTATGTAGAAATCATCACTACCTCACAGGAGCAACTAAGATCATGAATGTAAAATGGCTGATGATAAAACATCACTAAGGCATAGAAGAATATAATACAAAGGTCATAAGACCCTTCTCAGTGTAATAAATAATTTTTTAGACATCCGTGATATCCTTTCCTTCCCTCCTTCAAATAATTTTTATCATCACCACTATCCTTGTCTCCATTGTCATTGTTGTCATGGTCTGCGTTTACCTCCTTCTCCCTTGCTAGCAAGTTTGGATAACTTTGTTTCCAGTTTGCTTCCGTTCCCAAAACAGCACGCTGGAGTAAATTTTGATACCATTCACATTAACATAGTAAGGTCTGAGACACTTCCCTGCCTGAATCTGGTGGTAAACTCTCAATGCAAGGTAGATCAGCATACTTCAATTCGCAAACTGAAGTTGCTGCAATTGATCCCCAATGCACATAATCATCCTCAATGATTATTCACATGGATCAGTATGCACTCAAAAGGAACATGCCAACTAAAGGGTCATGACTTGATTGCAGCAGATAATCAGATTGAAGACAAAAATGAATTATTTTCGTAGTGACAGCATAAACGAGCGTATTGCTGCATCTACGTTGTATCTTTGTGACTTCAACTATCGAAGATCTGTATACATTCACATAAAAACATTTCTGACAATGGTCAACTATCACACCTTGGAAATATACAATCGCGACGTCCCGTTATTTATTCTGTTGTCCCCTCTTGTTCTTCGTATCAACTACTCCTCTTCTTTTTTTTTTACTCCTTCACTTTAGTGAGCGAATCTCATTCGAGACGTCACTACCACAGCGCAGTAAAATACGACCTAATCGTAATGCACACAACAAAGGACGTCCGTTCTGCGAACATACTACATAATCAAATTCTAAATGTTAAAATGCAAGTTGAAAATCTGCCTTTACCACACGAAGTAAATAAAAGTCATGTGAATGTAACAGATTTGTGAATCGTTGATTCGGCATCACGATCATAGGTGATCATCGGGACCGTCTTCACTTTCGGTGTTGGCTTTGTTGTTGGGGTGTCCAAACGCTTTCCTGAGTATCTACGGATCAAAACACGTAAGAGACCCGAACATAAAATATATGGAATAAAATCTAATACGTCAGGGTACTCTACATGACATTTTTGGTGGTAATATGGTCAACTGTCACAAAAAATACGCAAGACCTACCTAAGGCCTAGTCACAACGATTCGAGCACATGGCCTTAGTGGCAGAGGAGTAGTCTCCCGTAGTTTTGACGAAATCGACTTAAATGTTAAAGAGTTCTGAAGATGTTTAGTTACTTCCCTTGTTTCCTGACCACGCGTTTATATTCAGGCTTTCCCTCACAGACGCTCTGAATGAGATGTGTAACCTATAATCTTTGATGAGATGGCACAACTGCTCTAACGCTCATCAGAGTAAGAAAAATGCCCCAACTCGATGCAAAGCCTGATACAAAGATTTATGTGAAAGCAGATCACAAAGATATGGACATCTCAGTGGTTTCCTGAAAACTATTATATTTATACTGATCATTGTTGTTTAGAAATTTATTTTCCTGGCGGTCATATCCCGCATCAATATGGAAAATGCTTCTATAGTACTATACGTGTATGCGAAGCCGCATTTTTACACCACTGACCACTGACTTTTTTTCAAGAGAACGTGATCACAACAATGGTGGGGTACGGTCAGTGCTGGCCGTTTAGCCCCACCCCCCCCACCCCCCACCCCCCCACCCCCCTCGTTACGCATAGTGAGAAATAACTTTTTATATCTCTCCCGGTTGTACCATCATCGATTGCGTGATTTCAGTGGTATTAGTACATAGTGGATTTTTTTTTCTTGCTGTATCCCATAGTGTGCATCCGTTCATTACTGCAAATTCCTTTTGAATAATTCGATCTGTTCGTTGTAGTTGTGGTTGCTGTATCCCATAGTGTGCATTCGTTCATTACTGCAAATTCCTTTTGAAGAATTCTATTCGTTGTAGTGTGGTGGGGTACGGGCGCTAGCCGTTTAGCCTCTCTCGTTCACGTGTAGTGAGAATCAAACTGCTTTTCCTCCCGGTTGTACAGCCATCTATTGCATGATTTTATTAGTAGATTCCTTTCTGCCGTATCCGTAGTATGCATTCGTCCACTGTGAATCCCGTAATTGTGTAGCGCTGTATTAAGTTGGAGTCCTTTGTAAAGGAATTTACGTCGGAACATCAAAGAGTAGAGATGCGTTCCGCCTACCTCCATCTGGGCATGTGGGAAATCCTTAATCTTCCAACAACTATCTTGGAAGTAATCCCAAAAGAAGATATACGGGTTAAATTAAGGTGATGCCTTCAGCTGGCCAGAGCAAAGAGTTTATACTATAGATTGAGCGACAGTGCCTGTAGGCACATTAAGGAACAAGCCCTGTCAGATTAGAGGAAGAATTGAGTTGTGTTCAGAACATCTGGGGCTCTGGTTGGTACCTATATAGCTGTTTATGTTAGAGTATGAAAATTAAAGGAATGTTCTCGGATTGTCTCTCAGCCATTCTGAACGGAGGGGTGGAGCCAGAGGAGATGAGGGTTGGAGGGGGAAGAGAAGTAAAGGAGTGAGGTTTTGGGGAGGCGATGGGGAAAGGGAAAGGACACGGTTTGTGTCGTGTGCCCTTGTACCGTTTGTGTCGCGTGCCCTTGTACGCTGCCTTATAATGTAAGGAAGAAAAATAAAGGAGTTTGAAAAGTCACCGGTCCGACTTGTCCTCTCGATACCCTATCCACGCTACAACATCTACTGCCATGCTCGACAGCCACGCACCTTCCACATAGTAAATGTGATCTCTTTGTGTAGGTAGGGCCTACATGCATGCTTATCAAAGACATCGCATCCTAGGAATCAGCTGGCAGGACCATATCCCAAACAGTGACGTCCTCGATCTAATTACGCGCTAAAGTCCCCAGCATGTACTCCCTGCTGAGCCAACGTACGATCGCCTCTGCAGCATCCCTGCGTCCGACCGGGTGACAATGGCCGAAGACAGGATCTAGTGCCTGGCGCCGTCGATCCACAGGGGGCATGGAGATGGCGGACGATCGAGACAAGAGGCCAACGAGAGATCGTGGCGGAAGGGAGAGAGGAGAAGACGTACCGCACCGACTACCACAGCCCAGAGGACCCAATACATCTGCAGCGCGTGCGGCAGGGACTGCATGCCACTCGAGAATAGGTCTCCACAGTCACAGCCGGCCCTGCAGAGGCCCCACCAAAAATGACGTATCTTCATGAGGCGCACTGATGTCGTGACTGCGATGCCCGATGAGATGATCAAAGAATGCAGAAGCATTCCGCGTAATAACGTCTGAGCATTTGAGGAACCCTTGATTCCCCAAGAAGTCTCTGGGAAAGAATTCCCAGGAGAAAACACGCTATGATATATAGTTGAGTGAGTCAGACTGGTAGCTGTCCCCAATATGTGTTTAAATATCTTATCCACTTTTGGTTTCAAACAAGCTGTTTCAGAGCCCACCCACAGGTCTGGTCACATCATTGACTGGGTACTCTATCGTCCCGATGACAACGTTTTTCATTCATGCCATGTTTCTCACAATTTGACTTCCGATCATTTTGCTGTGTTGTGTAACTTAGATGTGCAGCGGCCGGTGCAGGGACCGGAGTATCGCAGCGTTCGAAATCTCCGTGCGATTGATTTGACTGTGCTCAGGCATGATGTGGCTGCTCTGGCTGCTGCGTCGTCCACGCCATCTGCTGACCAGTTGTGTGATCACCTCCGCTCTGTTCTTGATAGTCATGCCCCATCAACGCAACGCAAGGTCCCTCAGCGTCGCTCCACTCCGTGGTATAGCGCAGTCGCTTCCGAACTCCGAGCTTTGAAGCAGGAAAAGCGTCAAGCTGAGCGACAGTGGCTGCGTTCTGGGTTAGTCGTTCACAAAGAAATGTTCAGCTCCGTCAAACACAAGATCAATCGTCTCGTAGCTAAGGCTAAGACAGTGTATTTCAACGCAAAGATAGTTGCGTCTACCACTTGTAGGCAGTTGTTTTCCATCACAAACAAACTCATGAACAAGACCCGTTGTACCGCCCTCCCTTCCTCCCCACTGTCATCTCTACCTCAGAAATTTTGTGACTTCTTTGTGTCCAAAGTGTCTGACATACGAAGCAACGTTGACATGTCTGCTGGTACAGGTGCTAGCGAAGACCCAGTATCCTTCAGTGGTACTCCCCTTCTTCAGTTCAGCTCGGTTGAGGCTAGTGTAGTCCTTAAGACCATCCGTAGTATGACCCCTACCTCCTGTGACCTTGACCCTGTTCCCACATCCCTCTTACTTGAGTGCATTGATGACATTCTGCCTGTTCTGACACAAATAATCAATGATTGCTTCCAGTCTGGCACCTTCCCCAGTGTTTTCAAACAAGCTTTAGTCAAGCCACTTCTGAAGAAGCAAGACCTGGATCCAAACAAGCTTAGCAATTACAGGCCAGTCTCCAAACCTTTCCTTTCTTTCAAAACTGTTAGAGAAATTAGCTTTGCAGCAGTTGTTAGAGCACGTGTCCAAGTATGATCTTTTGGCTCGTTTTCAGTCGGCGTACCGTGCTCACCATTCCACCGAAACAGCTCTGCTCTGTGTTCTAAACGACCTCCTTGTCGCATCTGATGATTCCAAAGTTTCCCTTCTCGCGTTGTTTGATTTGAGTGCTGCGTTTGACACAATAGATCATGGAATTCTTCTCTCCCGTCTAAGACATGTTTTTGGCATTGACAACACAGCACTCTCCTTCCTGAAATCATATATCTCAGAACGTAGGCAGACTGTTTTGATCCAGGGTATAGCTTCTGATCCTGCCCCGCTAAATTACGGAGTCCCACAGGGCTCGGTTCTGGGTCCTCTGCTGTTTCTACTGTACACCCAACCACTTTCCAACGTAATTGACAGTCATTCATTCTCTCACAGTGAATTTGCTGATGACACGCAACTCTACAACTCCACTCATCCCAGTCAAATCCAATTTCTTCTCTCTGCAAGTGAACTTTGTATTTCTGATGTGAAACAGTGGATGACACAGAACAAACTCAAACTTAATGATTCAAAGACCGAAGCTCTCCTGGTTGGCGGTAGAGGCGAATTCGATCAGGCCCTGAAACTAACCATAGGCCAGAGTGAGATAGAATTCTCAAAGTCTGTTAGGAACTTAGGTGTCATGTTCGATGATGATCTTTCTATGAGAGTTCATGTGAACAAAGTTTGCCAGTTAGCTTACTACGAGTTAAGGAAAATTGGCACTATTCGTCACTATCTTTCACAACAGGCCACTCAAACCCTTGTCACTTCCCTTGTTCTGTCCCGTCTTGATTATGGAAATTCTCTTCTTGCCGGCATTCCTGGCACTCTGCTAAACAAACTGCAAAAAGTCCAAAACACTGCTGCTAGATTAATCTTTAGATGTCCCAAGAGAACTCCCACATCCAAACTCCTTCGTGCACTGCATTGGCTCCCCGTCGCTCAGAGGATAGAGTATAAGCTAGCCATTATGTGTTTCAACTTCTTCAATCAAACTGCACCACACGCACTCAAAGAAATTCTCACTGTCTACACCCCCGCTAGAAATAACCGTTCAGCTGCAGACACCAAAACGTTAAATGTCCCCCGTCGCAAAAAGATAACCCAAGGACAGCGAGCTTTTTCCTACATCGGCCCTGTAACATGGAATAGCCTACCTTTCCCTGTCCGTCACTCTAATTCCATGTCCCAGTTCAAAACCTCCCTCAAGACACACCTGTTCCGGTCAGTCTTTCCTGACGAGCAGTGAAGGCGCCTCTTTTATGTTTCGTGTTTTGCCTGCTACTTAATTAATTGTATTGTATTTAATTGTTCTTTTTATTTCAATTGTATAGTATGTGAGTGTTAGAATGTTTTGTATGAGTGTAGACTTTATCATTGTACACGCCATGAGCTTGCTATTAGGGAAGGTATGTGCGTTATAAATAGTCTGTATTATTATTATTATTAAATAAGCAGAGATGTAGACAATATAGAAGGGAAGAGGTGTTCCTGTAAATACTAATTATTTGGCACGTCATAGACGTTGAGCCAACGTTAACACAGTCACACAGAGGTGTAGGTGCATCGTAGGTGATCACCATGCAAGTATCATTCACTCACAGACAGTATTACACTCACAGACCGTATTACACTCACAGACAGTATTACACGCTAGGACAGATTTACGACACAGAGTTGCAGCAAGTATGGAATTGTCAACATGTTTAAAATTAACCCGAAATTTTCCCGTCCCAGGGCACTGCGGATCGTATATCTTAGTCAGCCCCTCAGGCTCCACTTCCTTGTTGATACCATCTCTCTCTCTCTCTCTCTCTCACTCTCTGTATCTGTATCTCTGTGTATCTCTGCCTCTCTCTCTGTCTCTCTCTGTCTCTGTCTGTCTGTCTGTCTGTCTGTCTGTCTGTCTGTCTCTCTCTCTCTCTCTCTGTATCTCTCTCTCTGTCTGTCTGTCTGTCTCTGTCTGCCTGTCTGTCTGTCTGTCTGTCTCTCTGTATCTATATCTCTGTGTATCTCTCTCTCTCTCTCTGTCTGTCTGTCTGTCTGTCTGTCTGTCTCTCTGTATCTATATCTCTGTGTATCTCTCTGTCTCTCTCTGTCTCTGTCTGTCTGTCTGTCTGTCTGTCTGTCTGTCTGTCTGTCTGTCTGTCTGTCTGTCTGTCTCTCTCTCTCTCTCTCTCTCTCTCTCTCTCTCTCTCTCTCTCTCTCTCTCTCTCTCTATTTTAACACGGCAACCGTGCACTGATGATGAATCTAAGAAACTCGAGAGAGTTCTGGGCTAAGGTAAAAAGTACTATAGGTAGAGCTCTTCCTCCTCTAGACATTGATCCAAACATATGGAGAAATAAAAAAATTTAATGTTCAGAGGTAACATTGCTTACGATGTACAAATATCGCCTGATCTGGGAGAAGTCTTGGAACACCCTGATTT
>JAWQFJ010012934.1:0-12981 GCA_034096865.1 Theodoxus fluviatilis | reverse complement strand
TTTTTGACTCACATGCGAAGCAAAAGTGAGTCTATGTACTGAGCCGTGTCGTCCGTCCGTCCGGGCGTCCGTCCGTCCGTCCGGGCGGGCGGGCGTCCGTCCGTAAAAAACTTAAACGTTGGATTTTTCTCGGAGACTATTAAGTCTATCAACACCAAATGTGGCATGATGGTGTATGATGACAAGGCCTCAAAAAACATACATAGTGACTTGACCTTGCTTCAAGGTCAAGGTCACAGGAGCCATAAATGTGGTCTCAAAAACAGTCATTTTTCACATTTTCCCAATTTTCTCCCACGTTATTGAGAATGGCGACCTTAGCTACAAGTGGTATATAGGTCAAAGCAAGCCCTATCTTTTGATACCAGTTTGGTTGACCTTGCTTCAAGGTCAAGGTCACAGGAGCTCTTCAAAGTTGGATTGTATACATATTTTGAAGTGACCTTGACCCTGAACTATGGAAGATAACTGTTTCAAACTTAATAATTATGTGGGGCACATGTTATACTTTTATCATGAGACACATTTGGTCACATATCAAGGTCAAGGTCACTTTGACCCTTATGAAATGTGACCAAAATGGGGTAGTGAACCACTAAAAGTGACCATATCTCATGGTAGAAAGTGCCAATAAGCACCATTGTGCTTCCTATGTCTTGAATTAACAGCTTTGTGTTGCATGGCCTTGGATGACCTTGACCTTGGGTCAAGGTCACATGTATTTTGGTAGGAAAAATGTGTAAAGCAGTTCTTAGTGTATGATGTCATTGCTAGGTTTAGTTGTTTGACCTTGACCTTGAAGGTCACCTGAAGGTCAATGTCATGTAAAGGTCAAGGTCAATCATGTGAGTTGTATGGGCTTTGCCCTTCTTGTGTTAAAATTTGCTCACTCCCGCTTTTCCGATCCATTTCGTACAGACACCCTCGGATTCTACAAGATTTCCCCCTTCCAACGCTATATTCGATGTTAATGTACGATGAATCTAATTTTTGTCTAGCGCCCGGATTGTGCGCTTGAAAGGAGAAAACAGGCAGAAATTTTCCACCTGTTTGTGTGTACATCGGACCGCAATGGCGTTGTGTAGACGCGTGCTCGATTACCACATTCAGCGTGCGTTAATCGTTGAAGCACCAGAAAATTTGGGACAAAAGTATCATCATTTTAAGGAGTACTTGTTTGAAAATTTTCTGCATTTGTCAGTTTTTTAATCAATCTACTGTAAAAATAATAAAAAGAATTAGATTTATTTTTTACAACGGGTGTATTGTGCGTGAGTTTGGTCGTGCGCCATACACTTTTCTCTTTAAAATTGTCATGTATCACAGTACGCTAGGTCATGAAAAATGTTGTTGAAGGTCATGGAAAGTCATGGAAAAGTCATGGAATTTTGTATCTAAAAACCTGTACGAACCCTGTGCGCACATAAAATCATAAAGTGATCAAGCCATGAAATGACACACTCAAACTGCACATACATTGTTAAAACACACACACACACACTCACACACACACACTGATTGAACCATACACAGTAGCACACAAGTGTGTATTTGTTGTTGTTGTTGTTGTTGTTGGCATCCGTCAGTCTCGTAAGACTATGGAGTGTGCGCCAGGTTTGGTCAGTCCGGGGTTGAGCGGCAGCGTGCTCTGTGGCTGTAGAGCCCGATCCTTGAGCCGCATGCTCTGTTGCACTTGTCGCAAGTGAAGTCTTGGCGTGGCACTGTAGATGCCGACGCTATTCTCTGTCGTCTGCGTTCTCTCCTCTCCTCCCACTGCTCCCGTCTCCTCCTCTCGCTGGCCTGGATGCCAGTCTTGACGGCGTGTCTCCAGCTGTTGCGGTCAGCGGCCACCGTTTCCCAGTCTGCTGGGTTGATGCCTCCCGCCGTCATGTCACGTTTACAAACGTCTTTGTATACTCACACGTACCATCAGACACACACACACACATTTATTACCTGGTAGGAATTGAACTCATTGTTAGGATGGAGAAAATTTCCAAGAGGCACTCTGATTCCATTTTTGAACGCTTTGAGAATTACAGGGCAAGTCAGAGTCTGTCTGTTTTCAACAATAACAGAAATATTTGCTTCACTAAAATCCTCTTTCATGAAGACACACACAAAATGTTTTTCGGATCTTGTAATGATCACGTCTTTGTATGGTTTTATCAGGAATAAAACTTGCGAAGGTTTCAATTCCATCCACTTTCCTCAAATGTTCCAGTTGCCTTGCTTCAACGTTTAAACATCCGTGGATCTTGGTTGAGCTTTCGGCGTTGGTATGCACGATTTTGGGATTTGAGGGAAGGCACTCGGCAGATGCTTAGGTTGTGTGCGACCTCCAGGAAACGTATGAACTTCGTATCCTTCGCTCCAGTGCCTCTCACAAATGAAGAATTTGTCAGGGTCGATAACAAAATCTTTACGTGGAGGCAGTACATTAATCCAAGTCTGTCTCTTGGCTGCATCAGTTGGAAGTTTGAACACACGGCACTTGTTGTTCTTGTTGTTCCCGTTACACCCTACTATACCACACATATTCACCATTTTCTATTCATACAACATACACAAGATCTGTAGCAAACATCCCAGAATCCAAACATCGAAAAAAACACTGTTTAAGTATCCATAAATCCACAGAAAGCAATATCTAAACAATTCAATTCAAAACTGCAGCCATCAACAATAATGCTTACTTCCGGTTCCTGATACATGCGCTACATAACAGAGTGCGCATTTTAAATGAACAAAATCATCAAATCAACAAAATAGGTGACAAATTATAATAAAATGTGTTTCAAAATCATGTTTTAATGGTCTTTAAACTTCATATCAATATTGAAAATACTGATTTCAACTAAGCAAAGATTCATCCACGGGTCAGTCGTTGGGAAACAAGTAGTACCAGCGATAAGACCTGCCTTTGCTAGCACAGGCTGGAAATCTGTGGTGCATCTCCTTGATAGAGTACTCCTTGTCCAAACTGCTAACTGCAATAATCAGGTGAGGTACAATCACGCAGATTGGTTCGATGGTGAATGCAAAATTGCAAAGCAGAAAACAATAAGAGCCCTTAGATTATAGAAGAAAAATTCAGCTCATAATGAAAGAGCAACATATGCTCAACTGAGAAATTCATTGTAAAAATTGATAAGAAAATGTTTTTTTTTAACAAAGTGCACCTCGACCTGATTAAAAATCTAATGACCCTGGCAATTTCAGGCAAGTCATACGTAAATTCCAAAAACAAACAGAAACACCAGACATTGCCATAGGAACATTTAAAACGCACTTTGAAAAACCTCTTCAACCAAAAGGTAGACATATTAAGGACAACAACTGTTGAAAGTGAAAATGCTAATGATGTATAAAATGATGTACTAGATGCCGATATTGCTGCACAGGAAGTAAAATGAGCAAAAGCCAATGTCAAGCATTCCGAGGTCACAGGTTTAGACTAAGTCCCAGGCGAGCTTATAAGAATGGGTGGAGTACGTTTGCTTCCCTTGACACAACTATTCAATGCTATCTATGATGCCCAGAATTTTCCTCAAGATTGGAGCAAATCGGTTATTGTGCCTGTACATAAACGTGGGAGTACCCTTGACCTCCAAAATTACAGGGGAATTTCACTGCTAAGTATACTAAGCAAAGTGTTTTCATTAATTCTAACAAAACCTTCAAAACTGGGCGGAAGATAAGGGAAAACAAAGTTTTGAGCAAGCCGGGTGTGATCTACCCTCCACTTTAATTGCCACAATTTGCAAATTCTTCTTTCTTTTCCTAGTCTAGGGGTATCATACGTGGAGGGGGTCAAACTAATTCATTCATTCACTCTCTCACTGTTCACATAACATGACACAGTGTTCAATAATGATTTTCTTTAATGAAGATAAATCATGAATCAAGATGAATTCTAAAACAAAAGAATAGGGTCAATCACTCAAATTTGTCAGTCTACCTTCAGACTGAACATATAGGGTTACTCTCTCTACACCAACTCAATCGTACAATTTTAAGGCAACTGATTATGATCAGTCATTGAACTCAAGTCAATCTACTTCTCAGACTGACTTAGAGGATTGTTTCCTCTAAACGATAACAAACGTGACTTTAGCAGGTTACTCAAGAATCTCTTACGTAGCCAAGATGAGCGACGCTGTTTCAGGATTTCAAAAGTGTACTTACGATCGATCGAGTCTCTCAGTCTCACATCGACGTGCAACGCTAATTCTGGAGCGCGTCACAAATGAAAGTTGTGCAAAGAACACTGGTCACGCGGACCCACACATACACTCTCTCTCTCAAGGATATACCTTGGAAAGAGTGATTAGAAAGGCCATGAACACTGGGTGACGGTGTGTATCCACACACACCACTTGACACAAACGCTTAGTTGCACCACTCACTCAACCAGAATTTCCTCTTTGACTGAGGGAAAATGTCTTGCAACGAAAATGGCAGCAGGATTCAGTGAGGATCGTTCCTTCCTCCTGAAAAGGGCCTCTGTTCTTCAATCAGCACTCAGATGATTGGGGAAACAGTCTTTAAAGGGCTTCTTCTCCGCACCTCAGCCACAACACGTAGCGGCGTCGATTAGATCTGGACTCGTAGTCCAACGGCTGTACGTGCGCACATGGGGATTACTGTTCTTAGTAGTAGTACAGCAGTCAGTTGCTGAGAAACAGGGCTTAGATGGAGTCTGGTTTAATGTGCTTGAACACGGAGTGGCGTCTCTCTGAACTTCACTTCTCTCTGTACTTCGACATCACGTCCTTTCTGGCTCGTAGCCTAAGCGCACACTAAATTTTCCTTCCCTGCATTAACTACATGAACCACAACAAAACTCGCACATGACCAGCCTCAGCCAATCAGATTGTCAGGAATAGCGTCAGTTTCCCAGTAGGCTTCTCGCTTGCGCCAAAACTTTGTAATTTCAAACTCCCCAGACAAATAGGTCAGGAAGATCAAGCTGCTAATTCCCCGCCAGGACGCATACTTTAAACAGATAGAGGAAAATAGGGTGCCTGGTCGGTATTTTGAACAGCAGAGACAATGAGGACAACGAATCATCACTTACGCGTTCTCATCTCGCCCTAACGCTGAGTTACGGACTCAGCTGCTCACTGCTACACTTCATGTTCAAACCATACAGAGAATAACAGGATAGGCATTTTACAAAACTACACTGAAAAATAAAAAAAACAGTGGGCTTGAACCATCACACCGGGTTTAGGAAAAAACACTCAACTGTACATCACATCTTTACTCTCCACGCTATAATAAGCAATGCAGTATGAGGGAAAGGTACATTTTATGTTGCCTTCATTGATTTCATAAAGGCTTTCGATTCTGTTCTGCACTCATGTCTTTGGAATATTGACCTATCCACATGGCCCACGCGATCGCTGGGCTTAGCCAATCGCTGGCGCAGAACTAGTCTATTTTTAGCGCAGACTTCTCTGGCTCACACTGGTATCACAAATATGGCACTGTCTGGAACCAGCGTCTCTTTGACTCCATCACGCGTTTTCGCTTCGGTTCTAGCCTATCACACAACCACAACAAAATGGTTATTCACTGCCAGTGGGGCACATGCTCTGGTGATCAACGATATCCCAATAAAATAGTAGGAGGCAAATTGCATCAGTTTCCCTCTGTAAAAAGCAGAAGAGCCGATGCCATGGCGTGGATCAAGACGTGCTGCCGGCCACACAATCAGCTAAATCTCAACCAGCTTAATAAATACAAAGGAGTCTGCATGGGGGTGAGTCTGAGATCTGCATTTGCAATCAAACATTACTGTTGTTTAACATAAGTTTATTCATTTCTAGGCTTCAGGGAGGACACGGTGTTGAAAATTAATAAAATATGATCAAAAATCGAGTTTTGGGTTTATCACCGATTCAACGTCTGTGTACAACCGATTGTGCGACTGAAGTTTCTAAATATTTAAAAAAAAAATTTTTATGAGGTACCCATGCCGAGAATTGAGAAAAAACACTAACTAATCAGCCAAAATGCGCCTGTTGTAGTCCTAGGTTACGCCATCTATCTTGCAAAGAAACGCCACATGCTTGGTACCAACGCGTAGCGCCATTTATAGACTTCGCGCCACTCCAACTACCGGAACGAAAGGCTAGCTGCCGAAAGCACACGAAGCAGAAATCTGAAACTAGTCTGAACCAATGAAACGCTTCAAAAGAGAAGCCTCTGTCTATCCTTTGCTCTGATTGGTCGCTTAACCCGTGCACAGTGCGTGATCGGGGCGGAAGTGATGAACGGAAACAGCCAAAGCTAGCTTCGGCTGCTCCGGCTGTTGCCGAAGCTAGCTTCGGCTGTTTTCGACATAAGGAACACGCGGCGTCTTTAGTATCAATCAACCAAGCGCAAGAATGCCGAGGAGGGATGCAAAGAAGTTTGCTACGCTGCATAGATTTGGGAAAAAGCCGAAGAAGAAAACGAAGACAAAGGTAGACTTGTCAACAGTCTCCGAAGCGGGGAATTCGACAGCAATCGCTTCCATTTCGATCGATACCGCACCACGTGCGAGCAGCGATTCAGCGGTTACCACACTCGAGTCGATCGAAACTACGTCTGGGGCAGCTGTTTCGAGGTTGCTCGCCTCCTCATCGTCCGCTCAAAAACGAAGAGATGGAGTGGAAACCGACTTATGTCCTGACTCCGGAGCTCGAGAATCGACAGCGCTTGCTTCTAGTTCTACTTCGACCGAAGATGCACCTCTCGCTAGTAGCGATTCGACAACCTCCGCACTAGCGTTTATCGAATCTGCTTCTGGCGCAGCTGATGTTGCAAAAGCAATCGCCTCCTCATCGTCACAATCTGTCCCTACCAGTGCCAAGAAACTTCGTCGTTTCGAGAGCGAGACAAGAGAGCCAGTGGGTGATGACGAGAACGTGATCGTCAGCATGAGCATGATGAACAAGCTCGTCTCCGTGTTCCGCTGCCGAGATTGTGACCAACGGTTAACAGTGACCAAAAATCAGTCGGCGATGTTTGGATCAGCGAGCAAGCTGAAAGTGTTCTGCTCAGCATGTGGGAACACCATTACGGCGGTCAGGACCTCACCAAAGACAGGCACTCTGCACAATGGCTATGACATCAACCGTCGTCTCGTTGTTGCTGCCACCTCCATTGGGATTGGGTTCACCCAACTGAGACGATTTTTCGCTCTCATGAACATGCCCCCACCCATGCATCTGAAGACATGGCAGCTCTACCAGAAGACGCTGCATTCAGGAGTTCATCGGGCTGCTGATAGGCACCTTCAGGAGGCAGGTGAACAGGTTCGACTGATGTACTTGCAGTTGAAAATTAGTCAGCCAACTCCAGAAGGACGTCTAGATATTGCAGTTTCGTTCGATGGGAGCTGGCACAAGCGTGGGCGAACATCTCACAATGGCATTGCAGCTGTCATCCAGATCTACAGTGGACTTGTTGTAGACTTTGTGACCCTATCAAACTACTGCCATGGTTGTGAACTAGGGCCTGAGCCAGATACAGCAGAATTCGAAGAGTGGCACAGAAACCTGTTACAAGCCCAACCTCGCAGTCTAGGGGTATGATGATTATGAGCTTGTGTGATTACTTTACACTTGAGGCTAGACTTGTAGACACAAAATATCTGATGTGCTTCATTCAATCTTCTCTCACAACCAAGGAGAAAACAAGCGAGATTTAGATAATAATAAATTTAATGAATAAAGTATCTCAATCATGCAAGGCATGCATAAGAAGAAGGTTATTATTGGATTTCAATTGTGAATACTTAGAATTTCTAGGCCAGCCGTATAAAAAGGAAAATTGAAATGATTTGTTCTTAGTTCTCAGTCAATTGTTCAATGTGAAGAAAGGTCAATGCTCACCGAGATCCAACGACGAAACAAGAGTCAGTTCTTTTCCTAATGTCTGTTTTTCGCTAAACTCGTAGAGGTGGAGGGAGTTGGTCTTCTTTGGAGGAGTTCACAGCATCTTTTAGGCAGGCACCTCTGAGACGGGTCGGCAGCACTCTCGTCTCAGGAGGGACTTCGGAACCTGCGTGTAGCTTGGATGTTAAAACCCAAGTGATGATTTCTAATGCTTCACTCTCTGAGCACGCTTCTCTGGCCGCTGCCCCTCACCCCCACCACCCCTTCTGGTGACCCCCTAGCTTGGAACGTTGGCTGGGAAAGAGCACCCCTCGGTCAGGCACCAGGGAGCACCAGGGCGGTGCAAGGGACAGGGTGTTTATCTTATCACCAACCTAGGTGATGAAGGAGACTTCCCTGGGAGAGCGGTCCCCTGTGGGAACTAATTTTGACCGCCCACACAGGATGCCAGAACCTCTGGGTCCTCATTTCCAGCATCTCTCTAATTAAGACCCAATAAAACCACTGATGGGCAATCATCACAAACCATAAAGGGAAATGCCAGAAGAATGTGCACTGTTCTTCCCAGGCTATGGAAGTGGAAGCTGCACTGATTTTGTGGAGAAGATCAGAGGCACTCCACAATTTCAGGTACATGGAGATGCTGGGGGATGGAGATGGGAAGGCCCATGCCAGAGTGAATGCTGCAGAAGTCTATGGTGAGGGGGTGCTTGTCAGCAAAAAGGATTGCATCAATCATGTGACAAAGAGAATGGGAACAGCTCTACGAAATCTTGTGGAAAAGAGAAAGGCCCAACATGCTCCAATTGGTGGCCGGGGTAAATTGACCGACCAACGAATTGCCAAGCTCACCAGCTACTATGGCAGGCCATCAAGGAGCACCCAGGAGACCTAGATGGCATGGTGAATGCAGTCTGGGCTTCCTTCTTCCACACCCTGTCCACAGATGATGACCCTCACCATGACAGGTGTCCTGCATCCAGTCCTGACCGAAGATCATGGTGCTTCCACAAGCGAGCACAGGAAGACGACAGGCTGCCTCCAACTCACCCCCACCCTCTTCCTCGAGACATAGCTGAGACACTTGTGCCTCTCTACAAGAGACTGGGAGATCCCCAGTTACTTCAGAGATGCCTTGCAGGCAAAACGCAGAACTCCAATGAATGCTTCCACTCGTTGGATTGGAGACTATGCCCCAAAGAAAGATGGGCAGGTCTCCGCACAGCGGATACTGCCGTTGCAATCTGCATCCAGCGGTTTAACAAGGGCTCATCAGCACATCAGGATGTACTGGATGAAATAGAGTTGTTGGGGGAGTTGGCTGTGCAGAATGCAAGGAAGGAGGATGAAGAAAGGGTGAAGAAGGCAGTCAGGAAATCCACCAAGCAAGCCCAAGCAAGACGGGCAAGACTGGAGGAAGCGCATCGAGCAGAGCGCCAGCGACTCATGAACCAGGAGGGAGTCCTGTATTCACCTGGACTTGATTGAATACTGCCTTGTGACTCTCTGATTCCCTAAGGAGTAATTCATTGTGACAGAACAATGCCAAACAAGTATTGTATCTTCAATGAAAATGTGTTTGTCACAAATGCTTTGTTTTTCCGCAGGTGATGCTTCTGGACCTGATGTATTGATACTTTGAGTTAAACTGTCAAGCTGAAAGTTTGCTATCATGATTAGAAATGAATTCCAATTTAAATGAGTCATGTTAGAACATTGTACCTATTATGGTTCATTTGCAGTGCAAGTTTATTCGTTCTCATACTTTGCAGCCATTTTTCTCAAAATTTTGTTTTCTTTCTACGGCAGTAGTTTTGCACAAGAAATTAAAGTGACTTATGATAAAGATAGCTTGTTGAAATTTTTACTGTACCTTTCTGAATGTATGTAGCATACAATAGGACCAGTAAGAAAACTGTAGCTTGGTAACTTTTTTATATATAAGTTTAATCTCATCATGCCGAGAGTGTGTTTTTGTGCTGATAGTGCCACTTGTCACCAGACAAATTTCTAATTGTTGATGATACATTTTTTACATCCTATTGTGTAATATAGACCTTCTTCTTTGTTTACAATGGTAGGTAATCATTAAGAAAATTGAATACAGGTATTTGGTAGAGTGTGCAAGATCACTCCTGTGTTTTTTTCAGTGATTCTGTTATAACACACTAACAAATTAATCTGGAACAATAAAATTTGGTCTGAATATGCCTTACATTGTGTATGTTATATGTACAAAATTTCATAAACATAGCTTTCATACTTGCTGAATAAATAATTTTTTTCTATAATCCCATTTTTCAACGTAGTGTCCCCCCTTCAGGAAGCAAATTTTGGGAGGGAGCTTGAGGGTTGAGTGAGGACAGACGCACTCGTGCTATTTACCGAAATGGCACTAATGGCTTCAAAATGGCTTAGAAATGAGCATACATATCGTTATCCCTTTCTTGAATATGATATATTTAAGCTATTCTAATTAAACCAGAACTATATTTGACCAAATTACGTTAGAAACAGCAACATTTTGAAACACAGACATGCGGTCCCCATTTCCGTCCAGGATGATGATCGAAATGGCGACCGCATGTCTGTGTTTCAAAATGTTGCTGTTTCTAATGCAATTTGGTCAAATATAGTTCTGGTTTAATTAGAATAGCTTAAATATATCATATTCAAGAAGGGGATAACAATATGTATGCTCTTTTCTAAGCCATTTTGAAGCCATTAGCGCCATTTCGGTAAATAGCATGACCCCGTCTGTACAGTAACGCTTCATTGCGAGGATGTTGCCTATGTACCTTACCATCTCATTACACAGCTTGTCTGTCATGATGGTAGTTCTGAGATTGTGGGTAGAGCACGGTTATTCAAAGCTCCAGGATTAGAACAGAATATATATATCCCATCCAACGTAAGCGAAGAGCAAAGGTTCACCCCTGTCTCGATCAAATCTTCTAATCAAGCGTGGTTGGTAAATTTCTTTCTCATCAATGCAACTAGTGAAGGTAAAGGTAGTAGTTTTGTATAGCGACTCTACACCAACCCGAGGCGCTCAATCCATTTTAAACTTAACTACCTGATTACTGGAACACTTGATCAACATTTTACAGGCACCTGACAACAGACACATACGACGCTCATTGTCACGCAGATGCCAGCACTTCCCGAGCTGTCACCTCCACCGTTGAATCCTCCTGCTCATAGATCTTAATTTCGTCTAAATAACATGAGTAGTATTTATTCATACCCCTGTCTATCACAGTCTGAGAAATCTTATAACTGTATGGCAAAAATGAGTCACAAATGCTGTCCGGAATACAACTCAACGATTCAGTTGGCGTTCGCGTCGAAGCCAATTTGCCGCCTGCATGTGATACCACGCAATCTCCCACGAGAAAGGGGTGTGTCGTGGATGGGTCAATAGCCAAACGGGATGAAAATCATTTTATGTTGTTCTGCCATGCATACCATGACCTCAGAAAACAATGTTTTAAAATAATACAGAAGTTAAAATATAGATATGACTATGAGCACAAAATGCATGTCGAGAAATTAATACATTCTCCTGACAGTGTGAATGGACAGTAAACCTGAAACAGACTGCAATAGCAAAGAACAATCTGCTTTGACCAAATTATGTTTTCTATATGTTGTTGTAGTACAGATGCTCAAGCAACTACAAACTGCATTTAAAGAATGAGAAAATGTACATGTTTTAAAGAACTTATTGTATCAAACACTTTCTGGCCTTTAAGTCACTTTGTAACCTGTGTAAATGGTTGTACATTTTAAAAACTCCCCCCCCCCCCCCCCCCCCTCTGTCTCTCTCTCTCTCTCTCTCTCTCTCTCTCTCTCTCTCTCTCTCTCTCTCTCTCTCTCTCTCACTCTCACTCTCACTTTCACTCTCTCTCCATTACCCCCACACCCATATTTGCTTTAGACATGTCGACTTATAAGTGTTCTGATACAGTCAGAGGCGTTGAACTACCATGGGGGCATACCTGCATTGCTGTATGAATATGCTATTCATGCCACCTCGATGGCTGCAATATAATACTTTTTTACATTTCCTGCACATATGATTATGAATATCTGCATGTTTTATAACCTGATGTGTGTCAAGTTGGGTCGTCGGCCAAAATGAAGTCAGTCATTCATTCTCTCTCTCTCTCTCTCTCTCTCTCTCTCTCTCTCTCTCTCTCTCTCTCTCTCTCTCTCTCTCTTCTGTAAGACTCTTTTCTGCAATTCCTTTCAGAGTGGAATGCCGTGATCCATCTAATATGAATTATGATGCAACATTTTCTAAAACGAAGCTGCTTTAACCCTCTGCATAACAGTGACAAGTTTGAAACCCTCCCTCTACGGAATGACTGAATGGTGGGGGTGGGATGGAGTAGACGGCGAACGAGAAAGTGTGTGGGAGAGGAGGTGGGTAGGTTTTGAGTGAGAGTTTATGTTGAAAGGAATGGAAGGCAGTAAAAGGGGGTGTGTGCGTGCGCACACACATGCTCGTGCACGCATGCACTTGTGTATGTGAGACAGACACTGATTCATCAACAGACAATGCATACTAGCAGTTCTGTGCCTAAGCTGCTGCCTGTTGACTTCCTCATTGTAAGCTTCAGGGTCTGCGACCTCCTGTCCACGTTTTTCAAGACTCCTAAGTCCTTGAACTCCTCTTTCAGTCCAGCGCCCTACGGAACCAATTGAGACCCTACATGCAGTCGGGACACGGGCAGGAAGGTGGCGAGTTTTGGCCCATCGTGAAGAAGGTGCGGCTCAGGATTCCCTGCTGCCCTGCGCTGGACGGCAGGGTCACTCTCGTGGACCTTCCTGGAATCCATGACGCCAACCCCGCCAGGGACAGGATCGCTAAAGATGTAAGACTTTTTTTTCAATCTGGCAAATAACTGCTACTAAAATATATTTCAAGGGAGATTTGTGGTGAATGGTTGTGAGGAAAGGAGTAAAAGATAAAGGTGTGATTTTTATTGACTCACATGCGAAGCAAAAGTGAGTCTATGTACTCAGCCGTGTCGTCCGTCCGTCCGGGCGTAAAAAACTTAAACGTTGGATTTTTCTCGGAGACTTC
>JAWQFJ010012933.1:27500-86652 GCA_034096865.1 Theodoxus fluviatilis | reverse complement strand
TACTATTGCTGAATGAGTCGTTGTCGGCAAGATTTCCGGACACTGTACCACAGTTTTGAAATCTCGGCCTTACAGTCACGTGACTCGCACGCCCGGGGAGTTATGCTAAGATCCGGCCGCGTTAATGTATCTGCGTTTTGTGACAAACGTCTTGCTCGGCGATACTGTACTCCATGCACCTTAACGGTCCGCGTGATTCGGGTGTAATCTTAAGCTAAACGACGTTTATAAATGTCCGTTCTCGCGAGAAATGCCGAGATTTGAAACAGGGGTACAATGTCAGGAAATGTTGCCGACAACGACCATTTCAGCCATATTATTGGATAAACTGGCTCTTCATTTTAATGGTCACACGACTGTGAAGTGTTTTCAGTCATTCCTGGATAATCGACAACAATGTGTCCAATTCGATGGGCACGTTTCCAAGTATTGTATTCTAAAAGCGGGTGTCCCACAGGGATCTTTACTAGGCCCCCTTTTATTCTGCTTATTCATAAATCACCTACCCTTGCATGTCACAGATAGAAAGGTCTCATGTGACATGTTTGCAGATGATACAACGCAGTCTACCGCGGACAGCTCATCCGAAAGAAACTGTGGTAGATAAACTCCAAAAGAGTCTTGATGAAATATGTTGCTGGTGTCTTTAAAATCATATGGTCCTCAACCCGTCCAAAACCAAGTATATGGTGATAACCAAAGGCAAAAACATCAACTACATTCTTTGTCACTCTCACTTGATGCTGGGCCGGTAGAAAAGGTGAAAGAACACAAAGTGCTTCGGGTGATGATTGACGAACAGTTAGACTGGAACTCACATATAAATCTGATGTGCAAAATATTTCAGCAATCTATTTCTACTGTCAAAGCTGAGGCACCTTGTAGACACAGAAACCTGCAAAATCTTTTTCAGTGCCCACATCGTATCACACATCAATTACGCATCAACATTGTGGGATAACTGTAGTGAAGCTAATTTGAAGAGAGTTAATTCACTATGCAGAAGAGCTTCTCAGCTTATGGTCCCAAATAAATCTCTCAGCACTGAAAAGAAAATGGAAATGCTTGAATTTTGCCTCTCCATAAGCATCTGCAGCTCAATAAGTGTGTGCTTGTGAAAAAGGTAAAAGATGGCCGAACACCAGAATATCTAACCAAACTATTTGAGCAGTCATCATTCAGAGGACATGACAAATTTCTCCTGCCTCAGCCTCGCATCGATTTGTTCAAATCGAGCCTATCTTACTCTGGGGCTGCTCTGTGGAATACACTGCCTGATGACATAAAATGTATCAAGTCTTTGCCTATGTTCAAAGACAAAATTCGCACTATTCTCAGGCATCATCCTATGACATAGTTTTCCACGCTTTCATCTGACGTCTAGACAGTGGAACGGCTAAGTGTATATCCTACATTGTCCATTCTTCACATATGCTTACTTCAGGCCACCCCTGGCTGAACTATTGGAGGGGTTCCGGCTGATTGGGGGTGGGGGAGTAGGGGAGGGAGTGTACACCAAGAGGCTTTGGCCTACATGTATGTTATTTGTTTTTAACATTTGGATGTTTAGAAAATAGTTTTTTATGTATATGTCATTGTAGTTACTTCAAGTTCCATATTTAAATTTTGCTTCTCTGGTACACTATCTACCCATTTTAGTATGTTTAAGAAATTGTACATGTATAATTCTTGCGATAATTATACTGACTCTCTCTCTCTCTCTCTCTCTCTCTCTCTCTCTCTCTCTCTCTCTCTCTCTCTCTCTCTCCCTCCCTCCCTCCCTCCCTCTCCCCCACCCTCTCTCTCCCACCCACCCACCCTCTTACTCTCATTCTCTCTTCCCTTCCTCCCCCTTCCCCCAGCCCCCCCCCCCCCCCCCCCCTCTCTCTCTCTCTCTCTCTCTCTCTCTCTCTCTCTCTTACCACATTTGAATATTTTGCCTCAAGGGCTGAATGTAAGAAAGGCACTACTGCCTAATTCACTACCCTTGTAAAATAAAGTTTATTCGTTCGTTCGTTCGTTCTCTTTCTGTCTTTGCCTCTATCTCTGTATTTGCCTCTATCTCTGTCTCTCTGTCTGTCCCTCTCTCTCTGTCTGTCTGTCTGTCTCTCTCTCTCTCTCTCTCTCTCTCTCTCTCTCTCTCTCTCTCTCTCTCTGTCTGTCTGTCTGTCTGTCTGTCTGTCTGTCTGTCTGTCTGTCTGTCTGTCTGTCTGTCTGTCTCTCTCTCTCTCTCTCTCTCTCTCTCTCTCTCTCTCTCTCTCGCAGGCTAACATATTCGAGCACTTTACAACATTCTGATTCCAATATAGGAGTAATGGATGTAAATGAGCACTTGAAGGTTCTGTGGCTATCGATCATTAGCAAGAAAATAAAGCTTAATTGATCCGTCACAAGTAACTTCTGTTATTAACAAAACCAGCTGATTCACATCGAAAAACGTAAAAATTGAACGGAACCTCGTTTCCTGGAGTTAGACGACCACGATGATGACGACAATAACCACAACCACCAAAATCCTCATAACATCAAAGAGTAACTGATGGCCGGAACTGCTTTATGCTCCTCTCGTCAGGTGGAACCCCTGGCTGCTGGTCATTCAGGGCCGGTGTCGCAGGATATTTCGGAACCAGGATAGATCGGAACCGGTTCCCAAAAATCCTAGGATATTTCGGAACCATTCCCATTTATCCCGCACCTGGCGGCAGGATATTTCGGAACCACCAGGATATTTCGGAACCACCTTCTAGATGCTTTCGTATGGTTTTCTGAGTTTCTAGAAGGTTTCAAATCAGAGTTTACACTTTGTACACTTTTTATTTGTAATTCAAAACTCACGCGCTGTAGTACAGTGAGTTGTAACTCAGTGAATTTTGACACGGAATGATGCAGACAGAATATTAGTGAAGCCATATGTGGGCCTTCTGTGCGTGAATGCATCATAAACAAAGAGATAAACAGGTAGGTGAGAAGAGATTTATTGCACTACCTCATCAAAGTGTGAGAAACTCATCAAAATCTGTTTAGAAAAAGTCGTAAAGTCACAAATGTATGTCGGCTAATGACCTTCTAGACGGTTCCGAAATATCCTGATGGTTCCTAAATATCCTGCCACTAGAGTCAGGATTAATCGGAATGGTTCCGAAAAATCCTGCCGCCAGGGCCAGGATAAATCGGAATGGTTCCCATTCGTCCGGTTCCGAAATATCCTGCGACACCGGCTCTTGTACAAAGCTCAGTCATGGGCGCCACTAAGCAGCCAAAGAGGCTAACGGGGGACACCGGGACAGGACCAGATCACTCAGTCCAACCGTTTTCTAATTAAATCCATCCAGAGCCTACTGTATTCATCAAGTAAAACTACATTAAAATAAATACATTTTAGCATATTTCGCTTTAAGTTTTTGACGTAGGGTCGGATTTTTTTCGAAGACTTGTGACACGTCCACAACTATTATAAGATACCCTACATACTGAACTGCGTGTGGGAAATGAATCATGAGCAAATTATATGGTTTATTTGCTATTGGACCTCTAGGCTACAGCTGAGCCCAGTAGCAGAGTTAATGAAGGAGTCACAATCAATGTCTCTGGAGAATAAACAGCCTCAAGTGAACAAATATTGTATGTCAGTTAGGAGTCTCTCAGTTGAAAGCTCACATGGAACCATACTACCTTCGTCTGCCTTATTTCCTTCCACACACTCTCTCTCTCTCTCTTTCTCTCTCCTCTCTCTCTCTCTCTCTTTCTCTCTCTTCCCTACTCTTACCTCTCGTGGGTGCAACTGTTTGTCCTGATTAGATAAAAGAATTATGGTGACGGATAGACTATCATTTGGGCTCCACTACCTTATTCGATCTTCCCTTTAGTAACTTCTTTAAACACAGCAAAAGAGTGGGGTCACTTATTCAATAGCTAGTACACGGTTTGACAGGATAGGTGATGGTCTTTGCTAGTGTTATTTAACATGACCATAATCATATCATCTTAAAAGCAGCTCAAGTCGCGACCTTCTCTCATCCCAAAAGTGTTCTGCTTTCTCTACTGCTGCCACCATTGTTGTAATTAGTGCAACTACAACCTTCCTGACTAGAGCTGACGTGCAGACGCATAGTTCTGAACCCTTGGGATCACCTGAAGAGAATCCGGAGTCGGAGACCTCATCATTTTGAATTCGTGACACCAGTCCATTTGCTGCTCTCACTCAGTAAAGTGCGTTAAATAATGTCGCACTTTATTGCTGAAAAGTACGGCAAACATTTCAATCCGTGTGAGTCGTACATCAAATCCATTTGTACACAATCGGGAACAGATGACGAAAGTAAGATTGCTCATGGCTGAACCAAAGACGAAGCGATACCAAAGATCCTATAATAGGGTCTTTGGCGATACTAAAGAGTACTCCACTTGTGTATGATACCTTAGCTTACTAACGTACGTTTTGCAATAAATAGTGCCATCTCAGGTGGACTAAATTCAGCAAGACATCATAGGTAGTCACCCACGGCCGTGAATTCGTTTATTACTTCGGGACTGTTCAGATAGGCACTCTCACTTTATTTCGAAACTCATACGAAACTACGGCCGACTCACTGCGCACGACTTCTCTTGTATACTTCCGCCATTTTAGTCATCCGGGATTTTATTTGCTGGTGATTACATGATCGTCGCGTGAAGAATATCGAATGGCTGGCCTCCCTCGAAGGATTTTGAAAGTGAGGATCAGACACATACCTCACAATGTTGTGCTGTTTTATTGAGATATTTCCTCATCGGTAGCCATGTTACAATGTTTTGTGTAGGCGTAGCGTGATGTCGCCGGTGTTCCGAAAAACTAACCAACGCCGTCTGTACGCCCCTGAACCGATGAAGATGTACCGTGTTGCCTTCGAACGATTTATTGAATGAGTCTTTTTGTCGTAATTTTCACCTAAACACGCGCCTGCGCATTCAACATGAATTGGTAATAGAATATTTTGATATCGTTTTATCTGAAAGTGAAAATTGTCTGCAATCAAGCAGATCAATTCAAATCGGCACAGTAAGGACAGAAGTTGAACAATAAACTTACCATGATCATGATGATGGTGTTGAAGTAACGAGGATTGTGTTGTGGTTGTTGTTGTATTACCTTTTGTAGCAACGGTATTCGGAAATCGGTCACAAAAATTGAAATAAGATAGTTTTTATCTGTCAATGATACTAAGATAGATAGTTTTGAGACCTAATAATTAGCAAGTTCATTTAATCAATTTTGACACTTGAACTTTTAGACTATTCCCTCATTGATAAGTAGGAGTAGTGTTGTAGTGTTTTAGAGCTGTGAACTAAACACTTACTACATACATGGGCTCTATTCCTTACATGATTTGAAAGATGTTATATATCTTTTTGCCTTTTGTGTGAGACCTGGTGTTTCAACATGAGAAATAATTGAGTATTCACATAACCTGCATGACACAAAAGTTAGTACCAGTGGAGTAAGAAAGGAGAGATATTCTTTAAGACTCTTGATGTCTATAAGTATAACTTCTTGTTCTTATAAAGGCATTACACAGTTCTGCAAATACTCATTTTATTTCTGAAGATAGTGCCTTGGTAGGATATAAAGTTTCTGTGATTGAAAATGATCAGTCACTAACATGAAAGTCATTTGAGACATGTTTTACTTTGACATCACTTGTGTTGAGTGATCATTGTTTTTCTCTGGTAATGTCTGGGGGATAAAATTATTCCATGATCTAATCTTATTCCTGGTGCTATGTTTATGGGGTTGGTTGTAGAGGGATGGTACTGATGTTAAGGAGTGGTGGAGTGTGTGGTGGAGGTGGAAATATAACAAACAAAGAACTTGACAGAAGAGGATGCAACATTGACTATTTCATTTAAAGTATAAATAGTGTATTACTTCGTATGATTCGGTTTGAGAGTCACTTAACTAAGTCTTTCATCTGCCTTAGAAAAACTTTGCAAATGCTGCATTCTGAAGTATATATCCTGGATGAGTATGATGTTGCTGCCATTTAGTTTGCATTTGATTATGTTGCCATGCCTGTTGTTCTAGCCAAGTCTTGTGAATGAATATGTATGCTGACAGTGATGTTTGTTTTCTCCTGCAGGAAACTCAGAGGTTGATGCAAGAGCCTGTTCCAGGCATCTCAGCACTTCCTGATGATAGCAATGCCAGATACTTCCATGTGAAAATAGCGGGTCCTAAGGAGGTAGGCTTTTTATTCTATATCAGCACATGTTGCATTGATCGTTGTGGTAGGATCCCTTTGAGATGTATCCCAGTGGTGAGGGTTTTTATCTTTATGCCACTCAAGATCTGTTGATGTGGTTATTCACAATATGAAAGCTATAGAGGCAATTTCCCCACAACTTAATAACTGCTTCATGTTATCTTCATGTATAAGAGATTCATAAGAGTAAGGTTGATTAGTGCATGATTTGAATGATCTCCTAATGGCAGGTTTCATGATATTGCAGACTGCAGTTGACCTCTTACACCCAATCATTCATAAAAAAATAAACAGTCAACCAGGGGCCCAAAAACAGTTTGCACAAAGAGTTCAACTTTATTTCTACCTAAAACAGTTTTAAAAAGTATATGAACATCTTTATTTCCAAAGTTATTGATGTTCAAAGACACTATATCCTGAAACCACAAAAAATGATTTTACAACTTCAGTGCATCATATTCATAACTGCTACAAAATGTTGACAATCATCTTTGACATACACTATGTACACCTTAAGAAAAGTAGTAAACTTGCAATAAAAGTGACAACATTGATCAGAATGATGGTTGACAGATAAATGACGCTTATTTAATAATTTCATCTTTACCATTTCCTGTAGACCTCAGGAGTCATCACTAGATAAACAAACCATGGAGTCATCACTAGATAAACAAATCATTCTAAAATTGAAAACCAAACATCTATAAATCATATCCACAGAACAGATAGATATTTGACTCAACCACAATGACGGGTGGACTCAAACGAACACACACACATACACACACACACACACACACACACACCCCAAATTAAAAAACGGGGAAACTCGCAGTTACTTGCATCGAGGAAAACAATCCCAAACTTCTTCAATTTCATTACAACCTAACTTATGGCCATAGAAAAGCAATCAGAAATGCATGCATGCAAGCTTTAAGGGGGCACACGGCCTTTGCTACTTCGTAAAAAAATCATCAAAAACGAGTTTTGAGTTTAACACAGAAATGAAGTCTGTAGAGTCTCCACAACACTTGAGCGTGATCGATTTGCAAACTGTAGATTCCTTTATTTATTAATTAATTATTTGAGAGAGGTACCCATAACCGAAGTTTTGAAAAAGCACAAGCTGGTTGTAAAAAACTGTCATTTAGAGTGCTTGGATACGAGGTCTTTCTCTCGGAAAAATGCCCAATGTTTGGTAAATTGCGGAAAGCCCAATCATGTAGCTTTCCGCTAAGCCTATTTCCGGTGCAGAGGAATATGATACAAATGAACTAGAGGCAAAAATCGCAAACCAATGAAAACCACGGAAAGAGACGGCCGTTTTTGTTCCTTGCCTCTCATTGGCCAGCTTGTCATGAGGTCAGCGCGTGATCACGGCCGAAGCTGAACGAGGCTTGCCGACGCGACTACGGGAATACCCGATTGTCAGCGTCGCCAACGTTCATCAGATTTTACTACTGTTACCCACAAACTTTCATTTGTACATAATAAAATGTCAAAAACAAGCAATTACAAGAATGGGAGACGAAGGGAAAACTTCTTAGCGATTAAAATTCTGCACACAAACTCGTAAATATCTCACTTACTGAAGACAAATGCTGAAAATCCGTGCGCATGCGTCGCTTTGACGAACGTTATGTTGATGAACGTCAACTACAGACACCACAACACTCAATCTAAAGGCGCAAAAACGAAGAAATATATCGCTCTCTGCAAGATATCTCAATCCCTTTCCTGCATTCAAAGGATGTGAAGTGGTTGAAACGTCACGTCCGGGCCAATGCTCGAAAATTTCCGTTAAAAACTAAGGTTGTCGAACGTAGAACTCGGCCTACAGACAGTGGTCGGAACACAATAAAAATGTTTATTCTTTCCAATTTGTTATTTCTTTTGCCTAAAAACCTGATTTCCAATGAAGATAATCAGTAAAGTGATGTTAAAAAGCAAAAATAACAAAGAAAAAAGCATGTGACATGTGACATTAGGCAATCATAGAGCGTCCTTCAGGAATTCCGCTTATGCATAATCTTCTATCTAAATGAGGCATTCTTGCATTCTACGTCACACCTTGTGCTGTCACGTGACATCCGGTTTCTGCGATATGGTAATTCACTAGTTTTGCCCGAACGTAGTTCTTGAAAACAGACGATTTGCCAAACTCCTGTTAGGTTAGTATTTTTGCATTCTTCCGTTGTCCTAACGTTACTGTAATCACAAGAAAATGATACCATGTCGTTTCAACTGCTGATTTGTAAAATGAAAGGGCTTGACTGACAAACAGTAAACATTTCAGGCGTAGTTTAAGCGACCAACTGCTTGGCCTTCAAAAGACTAGTATCCAAAAATGGCGACCCAAAAGATGTCACGCTTCACGTTTTAAATTGCTCGATTTTCCTTACTAGTTAATCAAAACATCAAGTTATGCGATGCTTGCCTTATTTCATGAGTAAATGCTAAATGTATGGTTATTTAATCGTCAGACGGCTATTTTGTGAAATGTGACCCAATTTCGATTCCCTACATCGTGATAGTGATGCGTGATGCGCGCGCACCATCATTAGATAAAAGATTATGCATAAGCGGAATTCCTGAAGGACGCTCTATGATTGCCTATTAGGCCTTGGTTATCCAACAGCATACGTGTGTTTTTTCCAACAGACGGTTTCTGGTTTTGTGATTGAAATTTTTCCATTTAGCTTATTATGCTTTTATTTCATTTTTTGACTCACATGCGAAGCAAAAGTGAGTCTATGTACTGAGCCGTGTCGTCCGTGCGTCCGGGCGGGCGTCCGTCCGTCCGTCCGTAAAAAACTTAAACGTTGGATTTTTCTCGGAGACTATTAAGTCTATCAACACCAAATGTGGCATGATGGTGTATGATGACAAGGCCTCAAAAAACATACATAGTGACTTGACCTTGCTTCAAGGTCACAGGAGCCATAAATGTGGTCTCAAAAACAGTCATTTTTCACATTTTCCCAATTTTCTCCCACGTTATTGAGAATGGCGACCTTAGCTACAAGTGGTATATAGGTCAAAGCAAGCCCTATCTTTTGATACCAGTTTGGTTGACCTTGCTTCAAGGTCAAGGTCACAGGAGCTCTTCAAAGTTGGATTGTATACATATTTTGAAGTGACCTTGACCCTGAACTATGGAAGATAACTGTTTCAAACTTAATAATTATGTGGGGCACATGTTATACTTTCATCATGAGACACATTTGGTCACATATCATCAAGGTCAAGGTCACTTTGACCCTTATGAAATGTGACCAAAATGGGGTAGTGAACCACTAAAAGTGACTATATCTCATGGTAGAAAGTGCCAATAAGCACCATTGTGCTTCCTATGTCTTGAATTCACAGCTTTGTGTTGCATGACCTTGGATGACCTTGGGTCAAGGTCACATGTATTTTGGTAGGAAAAATGTGTAAAGCATTTCTTTGTGTATGATGTCATTGGTAGGTTTAGTTGTTTGACCTTGACCTTGAAGGTCACCTGAAGGTCAAGGTCATATAAAGGTCAAGGTCAAGCATGTGAGTCGTATGGGCTTTGCCCTTCTTGTTTATAATTTAGATTGACTCAAAGTCTAAGTATGTGTGTTAATTGAGTTTGAAAACCCATTGTAATGATTTTGGGGGGTTATTTTTTATTTTTGCATTCAAACTTTGAAATGGAGTCAACCAAGGCTCCAAGCAGAAGTAAATTGTTTTTTATGTCGTCTGTCAGGATTCTCACGTTCGCTTCGAATAACTCACTCAAACAAATGCTCAAACTCAAAATTTTTAGCTTTTATTTTTCCATTTGTATAACAAATACAGTACTTTATCATGAAATGCAAACACAATTAATTTATGAAAATCAACACTGAGAACTAGTAATTTGAAGGCAAAGTTTACACACATCAAAGAAGCTGAATATCTTGAAACCTTCCTAATGCAGGATGTGCACTGAAAATCGAAACTTTTGTTATCTGTCCCCAGCAGGGTTTGAGAGTTTCAGGAACTTCCTTGATGCAATTGTCTTCACTGCACTTTTTCACGTGTAACTTTCTCCTGGGATTTCACGTATTTGTTGGGCTTGGTCTACTGCATATCATCTCTATACGATGGAGCCCCCTAGATGCACACCTTTCTCAAACAGGGATGGCTGCTGACCGGGTCAAGTCTTTTGTATGGAGGGTGGGTGAATACTCGAAGATCTCCTCTAAGAGAACTTACAGAGGGAAAGGGGCTGACCATTTGTCCTCGGCTGTAGTGCAGAGGTATCTGCAAAAGAGATCTCTAGGCACTGATGATTAACATGGACACCAGAGAGGCAGCTGCAGATAAATGCACCTGGAGATGGGGTGCAGAGTAGTTTCTCCCAGTTTGAGAGGAACCTGAAGGAGCTGATGGATGGCAAGTGCCTCCAGAGGAAGGACCAGCTCCACAAGGATAGACTGGATTCATCCTTCAGATGTAGACACTAGCTTGGACTCATTCCTGCAGTGGACTCCTGAGTCACAGCTGATGCTGTTGTGATTAAACTGGGACCCATCCACACAAATCCATGGTCTACAAGGAATAATGAAAGCATGCTATAACTGCAGTTTACCTCCTCATTTTGTGTGTGTGTGTGGTCCATATCAAACTTTGTCGTTGATATGTTTCTGGAGTCATTATGGCCAAAGAGACAAACCAGACATAAAGCCTGGAAGACTCGTTGAATCAGCATTATGCAAGTGTAAATTTAGATTTGGATATTGCAAAAAACTGATCTGTAGAATTGGAAAATATTATTGGTGATATGCTTTCTTGGAGCTGTGTTCCTGCCATCTGGATTGACACAGCCTACATGAAAAAGTCTAGATCCTGCGCAATGAGCCTCCAGTAATAAAACATAAAAGTACTTGAGTGCTGTGGTTTTTGACTCACATGCGAAGCAAAAGTGAGTCTATGTACTCACCCGTTTCGTCCGTCCGGGCGTCCAGGCGTCCGAAAACTTTTACGTTGGAATTTTATCGGAGACTATTAAGTCTATCAATACCAAATGTGGCATGATGGTGTATGATGACAAGACCTCAAAAAACACACATAGTGACTTAACCTTGCTTCAAGGTCAAGGTCGCAGGGACCATAAATGTTGTCCAAAAAACAGCCATTTTTCACATTTTCTCAATTTTCTCTGAAGGTTTTGAGATTGGATACCTCACCTATAAATGGTATATAGGGCAAAGTAAGCCCTATCTTTTGATACCAGTTTGGCATACCTTGCTTCAAGGTCAAGGTCACAGGAGCTCTTCAAAGTTGGATTGTATACATATTTTGAAGTGACCTTGACCCTGAACTATGGAAGATAACTGTTTCAAACTTAATAATTATGTGGGGCACATGTTGTACTTTCATCATGAGACACTTTTTTAGTCAAATATCATCAAGGTCAAGGTCACTTTGACCCTTATGAAATGTGACCAAAATGGGGTAGTGAACCACAAAAAGTGACCATATCTCATGGTAGAAAGTGCCAATAAGCACCATTTTGCTTCCTATGTCTTGAATTAACAGCTTTGTGTTGCATGACCTTGGATGATCTTGACCTTGGGTCAAGGCCACATGTATTTTGGTAGGAAAAATGTGTAAAGCATTTCTTAGTTTAGTGTATGATGTCATTGCTAGGTGTAGTTGTTTGACCTTGACCTTGAGGGTCACCTGAAGGTCAAGGTCATGTAAAGGTCAAGGTCAAGCATGTGAGTCATATGGGCTTTGCCCTTCTTATTTTATTTTGCTTTCTGTGTTTTATGAAGTCATGCTTAAATCTGTTTCTGTCCAAGAGATAACAGCTGAAGACAAAGCAATGGTGTTACTGTTAACTCATTCAAGGCGCAGAATTTCTAGTGCGTCTGTCCCCTGCAATCGCAGGAAAATGGACCAAGTTTGAAAAATCGTAGTAAAATAAATACTGTAGACAGTAGAGCTCTACAAAGCTAAACTTGGTATGGCTAGAAAGGTCTTTCTTTGCCAAAACTAGCCAAATGCTGCACTTTATCAAGCTAAGAAAACACTACACTTGCCATGACAGTAAGTAGAGTCACTATTTTGAAAAAAAATAGGTCTTTCACCTAGCTCTCTTTCCCAGAGTGCCCACTGCTTGTTTCTTGGTCTAGAGCTCTATTTAAAAAAAAAGTGAACTTCAAAAAAGGGCACAAAAACACACTGGAGATATTTTGTGATGATTGTGTTTATTAGTCCTGAGTTACAATCAATATGAGCCTACAATGAATTACCGATGATGGCGAGGTCGACCTAGTTTCAACCAGCATGACAGCTTCGCTCTCATCCTTGCTCTCTGATACCTCATCATTAGCGAGAGGAAAATCAATACTATCATCATCATCATGAAAGGGATCATCACAAAAACACTCTGGAGAAATTTTGTGATGATTGTGTTTATTAGTCCTGAGTTACAATTAATATGAGCCTAATAAACTACCGATGATAGTGAGGTCGACCTATTTTCAGCCAGCATGACAGCTTCGCTCTCATCCTCGCTCTCTGATACCTCATTATTAGCGAGAGGAAGATCACTACTATCATCATCATCATCATGAAAGGGATCATCTACATCAGTTCCTATCTCATACAAAGCATCCTCTTCAGCATCAGAACCCTCCTCTATAGCAATTTTCACTGGCTCACCCACCTCATGCTGCGATTCAAGCTACGCCGCTATTATTACTGTTTACTTTGTGCCACCTAGTGCATCGCTAATAAAGGTTATGGTCTGGCCGGGAAAGATCTGTGTGTGGATCTATAGTACAGAGACTAATTAAAGACTAGACTAGTTCCCTAAACCATATTTTCCTTGTTGTAAGGGGGCAAAAATATGCTAATGTGGGAGGCTCAATTGAGCCTATGCGCCGCGAATGAGTTAATGAGTTTTGACCAGCATGGTTAAGGGGGCAGTTGTAGTTTTAGATGCATGTCCCCCCCAAAAAAGAAAAAGGTTGATAAGTTGGCCTAAACTGGAGTTTTTTCTTTCTTTTTTTAATTGTAAAACTCAAAGATCAGAATCAACATAAATCAACATATCTCTTCTGCTGAAAATGCTTTTAAAAAATGAATAGGATTTCCTGAGTGCTCATGAGGCAATCGGAAAGATGGATCAGCACACAGTTCCATGTTTATCTTTGATTATTCGTTGTTTATATCAGGAACCCACCCCTGTTTTTTCACACACACACACCCCCCAAAAAATTAGGGTTGTCACTAATGTAAGAAAAAATAGGTTACTGTAACCACAGTTATGGGGGTTTTTTGCCTTTAGGTTATTCTTTTAGGTATGAAAATATTTGAGACTGTCCAAATATCTTAGAAGTTTTTATGTATTTCGTACCCTCTTACTTACTGTCACTCTGTATTTGCAGTCTCCGTATGAAGGGGGCAATTTCAAATTGGAGCTCTTCCTCCCTGAGGAGTACCCCATGTCAGCACCCAAAGTTAGGTTTATGACAAAAATATACCACCCAAATATAGACAAACTAGGAAGGATATGCTTAGACATTCTAAAAGGTAAGTGGTTTGTTTATAACCTTTCCCATCTTCTCTGTATTATTTAGGTTGTTGAATTTTTACTTGACCCTGAAAAAGAAATTTGGGGCTGTTGACAGATTATTCACAATTAGTTTCAGTAATAATCTGTAGTGAATTTAGAAATGGAAGCCATTAAGAAATGGTTGTCATTGCAACCATGATGCAGATCTTTAGTCACATCTGTTTTTATTTACCTCCTTTGTAGTAGTTGTAAGCTGCATCTGCAATGTAGAATTAGATTCAAGTACACTTCAGCTGCACGAATCTGTTTATCTGCAGATGCTGCAGTCTATTTGTAATGTTAATTGGCTGTCAGAGGTGCAGATTTGAATAGAAGGAAATTATGGAGGGCTGTTGAACTGTTTGGGTTGTTTTATTGAAATGCATCCCTTTCAGTAATAGCTGACCTTAGTCACTTGTGTGCATATCTGATGTTCCTGGCAGATCAAGTGTTTCGTTTTTGAAGACAGCTATTGCCACAAACACTCATTTGTTTCTTCAGCTGTCTAAAACTACTATTGCTAGGATCTGAAAACTATTTGAGATTGATTGAAATTGTTTAAAATAATAATAAGTATTGGCAGGCATTGAATGATAAATAAATTTTTTGCTTTTGTATCGCTTATTTTCACTTTGTCGTTCTTTGGACAGACAAATGGAGCCCTGCTCTGCAGATACGAACAGTGCTTCTGTCCATCCAAGCCCTCCTTAGCGCTCCCAATCCTGATGACCCACTGGACAACAATGTAGCAGAGAGCTGGAAGGAGGATGAACCCAAGGCAATTGAAATAGGTAGGCCTTTGTCTTGGGGCTAGAATTTCTTTACTGTGTGGAACCACACAGAGGTGATGATGATAGTGATGATGGTGACGATGACAACAGAAATCAAAGTAGGTCAATTTTTCTGTTTTGAGTTACATGTGGGTTTTGCTCTGTACATGAGACTTTAAGTAGGTAGGGGCAGTCAAAATTTTATTTTTAAGTGAGAGTGTATGTTTTGTGATATTTTAAAAGAAGAACACAATACAAGCATAACACACAAAAAAGTAAGTGGATACCTTCATTAGTTCATGAGATATTGATATTTTAGTATACATGTTTTCGCACCTCCGATCACAAAATTGCCAAGGGGGCAACTTTCGGTCATCACATTTCATATAATATGTACAGGAGCAGTCTGGAACTTTCAGAAATGCCAAACATGTTTGTGTAGAATAAGTGTATTTTTTTTCAGCCAGTCTAGTTTCATATTTTGGGAGAAAAAGAGCCTCAAAAATGACAAAAACACGATTTTGTGAAGCGGAACAACAGGAAAAAGTACATTTTTTGTCACTTTAATGACAATAATTCAGAAACTATTGAAGATACAACCACCAATTTTGGTGTATAGACAGATTACAATGTAAGCTTTGTAGACAGTGCAATGTTTGAAAAAATCACACACAAGTATGTAAAAATTCTCCATGATCTTCAGTGGAAACGACGGAAATTTAGGGGAAAACCACATTTCAGATTGAAATATTTCAGAAACTATTGGGAATACAGCCATGATTTTTGGTGTGTAGATTAGTTTTACTGTTATCTTCACACATATGTGTTAAATCAAGGAAGATATTTACAAATACTGTTAACAGTTCTATGTTCTAAACAAAATTCTTGCAAAGCGCACAGTGGGACAAGTTGCGATTGTCAAATTCATAACCCTACTTCAAAGTCATTCAAAGACTCAAACAAAATTGTCAATCAAGTGCTGCTTAAAACTGGTGTACATGGCAGGCAGGTTTGCTGGAGATTCCACTGTGAATGATTTGCCAGAAGAATATGGTGCAAGTGCAACATGTGTAACAAACAAAATATGCTCATATCAATTATCAATTATTTACTGATTTATGACTGAAACCACACATGACACAGGGCTGTTTACTTTTACTAGTTTTACTTTCACAGTTTCAGTCAGTCTTTTATTTGACTCAAATTAGTATGATAGACCATAAAACTTGGATAAACTGGAAAAAAAACAATGATGAATTAATAGATGGTGTTCGGAACGCGAGGCCTAGCGTTTCAGCAAAGGAGCAAATATTCCTTACATCCTTATTTAATCCTTAAGAAAACAACAGCAGACTGCAGAGAATTAAAAACTATCGAAGTAGTGATTGAAGATTAGTTTGACTTTGAAATAAATATATCACATGTATGGCGAAAGGTAAAAAAAACACCCCATTTCACAACTCGGAGTGAAATGTTGATCAACAGCGAAGTCATTGCAAGCGAGGTGCGGCGAGGCACCTCTATATAAGTATATTAATCCATGTACGTCCATCGCAATCCATAAAAAAACACGTTAATATCCGGCATAGAATGATTCAGAAATGACTCAAACTTGATCTAGGCACAGCAGCAGCAACTGTTTCCTAAAGAAACAAATTAAATCAGCGCGCGAGTGCACAGAGCATTGAAACGAAATCGTCCGCTAAGCGGCTAATATGGTCAACACGTGGGTCTAAAACAAGCGACGTATTTTCACAATTACAAATGAATTTAGCAAATAATACTGCCAAAAGTGATTACCTAAGGATAAATATGACCAATATGGCTCTGATTTTCGTCACAAAAGATGTAGATTTATCTTCGCCGCTAGCGACAGAAAGCACTGCGTCCGCCATGATAGCCGGTCGAAGCGAGTCTGCCGAAGTGCTTACAAAGCTCTCTTCTCATTGGCTGCGCTCCTCTCGTCTGACTACTACGATGGCATGTGTTATACGGTTGGAATCGCAGATGAACGAGCTTTCAGGCGCATCCTTTATGTGGTCAATCGGTTCAGCGGTTCAAAAGTTACACGGGTTTAAAGATTACCACTATAAAAGAAATTATTTAATTAAAAAAACTAAATAACGCATGAAAAAAATACATTTACCAGTGTAAACTACGGACTATATTCCGCTAATGTAGATCAAATCTGTTGATAAAGATGAAATAGTGCGTGTTTACTTCACCTCCGAAGTCGAGTGGTGATTTCGGCCAAGTTGACTAACGCAAAATGGATGCTGACACAGCTTGAAAAGTGACAACTTTCAAATGACTCAGAATTACTCAAATCAAACAGATCTGATAATAACAAGCATGCTAACAGACAGAAGGATTGTTTATCTTTCTGTTTCAATGTGTTTTAATCTTGTTCTTGACGTTTTAGAGATTCATTTTAGCCGATTAAAACTAAGTAAAATCATGACCTGAGGCAGCTTTCCCACCCATTTTGTGGGGGTGCGCCCCTACCTACTTTAAGAAAAGACAGAACTCCAGTCATGGGTGATCTGAACTCTGAAAATAGTTGTGCCATGATTCCTGGCATTCATCAGCTTTAGTGCCTCATCAATTCAGTCTACTTTTTATCAGTTTCCTCCTCATGAATGTTGCCCTATGATGCATCAGCGTTTCTTGATCAGCCAGATAATTGCAATGATTGTGTGGCTTACTTGGAGTCCTCCATCTGATGGGTGGCACCTACATTTAACTCTTTATGCATCGTTAATTGCAGACACATTTATAAGACTTTTTGACACTTGACATTCACAAGATATGTCAGAGGTTCTGATGTATCTGCCATAGTAGTTTACATATAAGAAGTGTTTCGTTGCCTGCACACCATTTCCCTAGTAGGTCAGGTTTATATGGTTATCTCTGTAATGTTTGAACCCAAGGAGAATATGATCATTGGCCAACCTCTGTCATTGCAATATTTTCTTGTTGAAATATACATTTGTCATTATGGTGCTTTTTTGTGCATCTACTTGAAGCGAGACAATGGACGAAAAAGTACGCCATGGAGTGCTGACAGTGCGGGGCAAGGCTGCCAGTGGGAACACGGAGCCAGAAGTTGCATTGGACACAGCTGTGGCCGTGGCGGCCATCTGAGCGAGACATGGATTGCCCCTTCGATCTGGTCAGGGCATGGGCTGGGGGCAGGTCACACCTCAGTGGGCACACTCTCCCTCCACTGACCATTGCCACTGCCCAACCCCCATGGCCCAGGCGCTGCTGCCGCAGAGGCCCTGTGCTGCACTCTGCTTTTCTGGACACATGGTATTGGAGAATCTGTTGGAAGTTTTGAAAGAATCCATCCAGGTTGCAGAAAAATTCCAGTGGCTTTTTTTTCCTTCACCAAGATGCCAATCAAACTAAAGCTTGCTGGTTTGTTCCTTTTTCTTTTTTTTGTGTCTGAGCTTGGCTGATCTTTGTCTCCATTTTTGTTATTGAAGAAAATAAAGATTTTTCTTTTCTCACCTAGATTTTGATCCCTGGAGTGCAAGGGTGAAAGCTGGAGGTGTGAAAACTACCTGTAGGCTTGTACTGTTGTATCATGTAAATCTTTCATTTCCTCTTCTTTTTGGAAGGATTTTCATTGCATAGAAATAATCTAGGAATGCAAGTTTTCTCGTGGTTTGCATTAACCGAACAGGAATTGTCAAGTTAGCTTTTTGGTCTGCACTGTGCTTTTTTTTAGGCCTTCTGCATAAAAATGATGGTCTACTTCTGTTTGATTGGTAACATCAGGTCAAGAGGGGTTATGCTTTTTTTTAACACCCCAATATTACCTCTGTCACTCTGCTCACATGCCAGTAGATCCATTGACAATGAAAGGCTGTCATAACTTATTTGCAGTACCTACATGGTGAAGAAAGACTGGGCAAGTTTTTGTGATATTGATGATGAAGGGAGTCACAGCAGTTAGGATCATCATATCCCACTTCATAAAGCTAGGGAACACATGTAAATGTTTTTCTTGATATCTGTATTAAAAAGATTGTAAGACATAAATCTTGTTTGCTTTTTACCTTGTAGGTTTTGTCTTCATTATTTTTTTCCTCAATGTGTGTGTATGTGGATTTCATAGTGAAGGAGGCAAGTTCGGTTTGATCAAACATTGAAAAGCATAAAGCAGTATGCAAGGCAATGTTGCATTTCTTGAGGGCATCTAAGTAGTCTGTGGATTTGTACACTGCTGCATAACTGCCTCTTAGAAATGTTTTTACCAGCTTCTGATTTGATGTATGCTCTCAGAAACGTGATCTGGACTTTGCATTGAAGGAAACTATAGTTTCCCTTCTGCAGTTGTGCTGCAGTGGCAGCAGGTGGTAAGTGGAGCTCTGACCACGTCTGCAGCATGCACAGAAGCATCACTGAAACAGCGAAACAAGCAAGCTCACTAGGACCAGGAGGATGTTGCTGCAAAGATAGCAGGATGCAGCTGTGTTTCGGTTGCCACAAAAAAAAGGAATCGTGGTTTGTGCATTTCCACTTCCAGCAGGGAGATCTATTGTGTGATCGTCACAGGTGAACATGCGTGATTTATTTGAGATCAGAGTGTAGATTCCAGGGTTCTGCAGGTAGCCTACATCTTAGTAATGATGAAAGTACAGTCCAATCTGCAGATAAAGCAGTTATATGCAAAACTCAATAGAGACATTCAAAGAAAATATGGAAGGACTTTTTTTTCAGACGTAACTTTGGAGAGGTATACAGGACCTGTGCCAGAGTGGTGCGGATGAGTGAAATTTGTGAACCAGACAGTAATGGGGCCAGAACTGCCTGATCATGCTGATGCCCCACACAGCTGGAGCCCTTGGTTGCCAAGTTGTTGAGGCCATTGCCACAAATCCCATGCTACCAGTGTGTTGGGGTCTTACAGGTCCACTCGGTAGAGCACACAGGTCCATGCTGAAAATACATGTACAGAAATGAAACTTGTAGGAAGATGTACAGATCCCGTTTGGCTGACTTCTGGGGAATACCATACTGTATTATCTCTTACTGAATCGCACTCTTTACGGACATGCCTCATCACTCTAGTCGTTACCAAAGATTATAGGTTACACAAAGATAGCTCATGCCGAGCTTTTGCTATTAAAAGTTACAAGACGCTCGGAACGCAGCGCCCCAAGCGGCCAGGACTATGGGGAAGTAATCACACTGCTTAGATACATGTAAAAAGTGCTTGTTTGTCGACGCGTTTCTGATGCATTCCGATCATGTTTGTGAATACATTTACGGTGTAATGTGTAATAAAATGATTTGCTGCAATAATGGGGGTGTTTTGGCTTTGTTTTTTGTAGCAGGCGTTGTGAAATCGAAATATTTGGTTCATAGAAATGGATGCTTCTGCGCATGCGCGTGAGCCTATAGTCCGTTTCAACATTGCACATTAAAATGACGGACATAGTCTCGCTTCGCGCAGAAAAAGCTGAATTTGGGGACACTAGAAACCCCATCCAAAGAAAATGTAAGCCATGAACAGCATTAATTTATCAAAGCTGTATGTTGATTGCATCATTAGGTCGTTAAAGCGCTTATCTTTTACAAATGGAAATGCAGGTCATCTACACGCCGATCTTCCAAGTTCGCGCACGTCTATTTATAGCTGACGCGCGGAATACATTGTTGTTATATCGCAACGAAATCCACTGACAGGTGCTTTCGCGTGAAGGTGCATTGACCCGCATTTCCAATTTTGCAATGCACGACCTATTCATGCATTCAACATTCCTCCTCCTCCTCCTCCTCCTCCCACTCCCCCTCCTCCTCCCACTCCTCCTCCTCTCCCTCCTCCTCCTCCCCCTCCCCTTCCTTGTCCCCCTCCCATTCCTCCTCCCCTCCTCCTCCCCCTCCTCTCCCTCCTCCTCCTCCCCCTCCTCCTCCCCCTCCACCCCTCCTCCTCCCCCTCCTCCTCCCCCTCTTCCTCCTCCTCCTCTCCCTCTTCCCCTCCTCCTCCCCTCCTCCTCCTCCCCACCCCCCATCCCCATCCTCCATCCCCACCCTCCATCCCCACCCCCCATCCCCACCCACCCCATCCCCACCCGCCATCCCCACCCTCCATCCCCACCCCCCATCCCCACCCACCCCATCCCCACCCGCCATCCCCACCTCCCATCCCCACCCACTATCCCCATCCTCCATCCCCACCCGGTTCCGGAGGAGGGGAAGAGGGGGAGGGGGAGGAGGAATGGGAGGGGGAGGAGGAGGAGAAGGAGGAGGAATGTTGAATGCATGAATAGGTCGTGCATTGCAAAATTGGAAATGCGGGTCAATGCACCTTCACGCGAAAGCACCTGTCAGTGGATTTGGTTGCGATATAACAACAATGTATTACGCGCGTCAGCTATAAATAGACGTGCGCGACCTTGGAAGATCGGCGTGTAGATGACCTGCATTTCCATTTGTAAAAGATAAGCGCTTTAACGACCTAATGATGCAATCAACATACAGCTTTGATAAATTAATGCTGTTCATGGCTTACATTTTCTTTGGATGGGGTTTCTAGTGTCCCCAAATTCAGCTTTTTCTGCGCGAAGCGAGACATGTCCGTCATTTTAAATGTGCAATGTTGAAACGGACTATAGGCTCACGCGCATGCGCTGAAGGATCCATTTCTATGAACCAAATATTTCGATTTCACAACGCCTGCTACAAAAAACAAAGCCAAAACACCCCCATTATTACAGCAAATTATTTTATTACACATTACACCGTAAATGTATTCGAGTCATTCTTTGCTCCTCGTGCCACTGAGGGTACACTACGTTCACACTAAAATTTATCAATGAATAGTGACTTTTGAAGAAGAAAAAAAGTCACTAATGCATTTTGCTGATGTCAATGTAACTGGAAAATCAGCCTCATAACAAATATCCCGTTTTTAACATTATTAATTTGGGTTTGACCTTAAATTTAGTGCACAAAATGGCGCCGGAAAAGAGGAATGCCGACCCCTTGCTCTAAAAACCTTCCTTTCTTAAACACCAATGATAATAATCCTCAAGTACTTTTTCTTTTGGTGAATATCATTGATCAAATAAAGCAGCAGACTAATGTATTGCAGTCGCTTGCTTGTTTATCACTGTAAAAATTGGGGTTCAAATGAAGGGTAACCTGCGTTCTCGTGGCGTCACAAAATTCCGACCATGAAAAACCGATCTAGCAGACGATGTATCTACCACAGAAGGAAAATTTTAGTCTCAACTGAAAAACCAATGAAACAAACACAATAATTTTAGTTTTATGACAACACAGCTACTGCATGGAACTTTATCTGAATTATTTTGATTTTGGCGTCACGTTCATCACGCAGGTTACCTCAGTTTGTTTTAGATAAATATTTTAACAGCGCGAAATTTTCGCGGGGTCAGAAAGGGCTTGGAAGATCAGTTTTCTAACACTTCATAAGACTTGATGACGTTTTACGGCAAATTACCACGTAGTAACACGTGTTACACCAAATTCAGTGAGGCGTCACACACACACTTGTTGAAGTGCGCAAGTTACGACAGACGCCGATGAGCTCGAGTCATAGCGAATGATTCTGCGCATGCGCGTTCTTGCTATAGTCCGTTTAAACATTCCCACTTCGACCAATTGAGCAGCGCCAATAATCGCCGTTTAGCTTAAGATTACACCCGAATCACGCAGACCGTTAAGGTGCATGGAGTACAGTACCGCCGAGCAAGACGTTTGTCACAATACGCAGATACATTAATGCGGCCAGATCTTAGCATAGCTCCCCAGGCGCGCGAAGTCAGTCAGGCGGCATATTGTTAGCGTCTCGACTGACGAAGCAATGTTTAAACGGACTATAGCAAGAACGTGTTGTTGCTAATTTGTCTTCATTTTTACTACATCATGCACGGAGTTGAGTTTGCAACTGTTTGTAATGCTTTTCTTTACTGAATTAAAGATCTCGTTTTTTAATAGCAAGGATATTTTGAGCATTTTTGACGATGAACCGAGAGCATCGCGTGTTCAGCTTCAGCAGTTTGTAGGATGCGTCAAAACTGTCAGGTCGGACTTGGGTGGGGTGGAAATCTCGTTTCTAAAGAAGCAGGGTGCTTCTTATTACTTTCCTGACATTGCAGATGAAGCAATTGTTTTGCTTGATGAAGTGGAGAAAGTCTTGGAGGCCCAGCTGGATCGACGTGGACATTATTTTTAAAAATTATAATTAGAGAAAGAGAGAGAGAGAGAGACTTCTCTCTCAAGCTGATGACCAGAGTTACCTGCGACAACTGTGCGTTTGCTGGAGAGATAGAGAAATAGAGAGAGAGAGAGAGTGATGAAGACAATTATAAAGTTTTTCACCTGTTTTATTTTTAATGTTGTTTCTTTGATTCTTTAATATAGAAACTGCCATTTTGTGTGTCCCCCCCTCAATTTGATATAAAATGGTGTCACGCACATGCAGGTTACCATTTTCTGTTTTTATTAAAAAGTTTGTATTAAAAAGTTAGCAGATTTTCTTTCACTGGTGTAATTTTATCTGTATTTATGTGGCAAACATATGGCAAGAGTATCTGGATCATTTTATGAAAATTAGTTTTGCATAGCAAAATAACGGTGGGAGTGGTAACCTGCGCGTGGTGTCACGCTATTGCTTGCGTCACAATTTTTTTAATTTTTACCTGGTATCTCTGAAAAACATACAATTGAGTAGTAATACGAGGTTTTCTCATTTTATTAATGATTTTCTGCAAAAAAATAATTTAAAACATTTATTGGCAGGCTTTTGTGACACCACATCATGCAGGTTACCATCATGGCCACCCCCCTAAGATCTGAGTTTACATTGCAAGAAAAAAATCTACTGATTTTGTGTTAACATATTCAAACAGATAGAGTGGACGTACACATTATTTTTAAAAATTATAATTAGAGAAAGAGAGAGAGAGAGACTTCTCTCTCAAGCTGATGACCGGAGTTACCTGCGACAACTGTGCGTTTGCTGGAGAGATAGAGAGAGAAATAGAGAGAGAGAGAGAGAGTGATGAAGACCAATTATAAAGTTTTTCACCTGTTTTATTTTTAATGTTGTTTCTTTGATTCTTTAATATAGAAACTGCCATTTTGTGTGTCCCCCCCTCAATTTGATATGAAATGGTGTCACGCACATGCAGGTTACCATTTTCTGTTTTTATTAAAAAGTTTGTATTAAAAAGTTAGCAGATTTTCTTTCACTGGTGTAATTTTATCTGTATTTATGTGGCAAACATATGGCAAGAGTATCTGGATCATTTTATGAAAATTAGTTTTGCATAGCAAAATAACGGTGGGAGTGGTAACCTGCGCGTGGTGCCACGCTATTGCTTGCGTCACAATTTTTTTAATTTTTACCTGGTATCTCTGAAAAACATACAATTGAGTAGTAATACAAGGTTTTCTCATTTTATTAATGATTTTCTGCAAAAAAATAATTTAAAACATTTATTGGCAGGCTTTTGTGACACCACATCATGCAGGTTACCATCATGGCCACCCCCCCTAAGATCTGAGTTTACATTGCAAGAAAAAAATCTACTGATTTTGTGTTAACATATTCAAACAGATAGAGTTGTTCACTTTGCAATGCCATAAGATAAAATATTGCACTAGAAAATTTCAAAATTGGGTCTATTTCCCCCTTTTAGGCACGAGGAGCAAAGAATGACTCATAAATTCACAAACATGATCGGAATGCATCAGAAACGCGTCGACAAACAAGCACTTTTTACATGTATCTAAGCAGTGTGATTACTTCCCCATAGTCCTGGCCGCTTGGGGCGCAACGTGTCTCGATCCTCATAACAATTAGCTAATGAACTATCTTTGTGTAACCTATAATCTTTGTCGTTACTTCCTGCAGTACTAAGTCTAAAAGAAAACGAAAAAAGAAAATTCACAACAAACACCAAACAAACAAGTAAAATGACCAGCCCTGAGATCATGCCCACAGATGAACTCGCAACAGTGATGGCTGAAGTGTCAACATGGCAAGGACTCCGATGACCGATGTCACAAGCCACAGATGTGAAAAATGAAGATCGAGGCTGAAGCACACACACAATGCTACAAGAGCTTATTTGACTAACTGCCTTTACTATACATGATGAGTTTCCTGGCAAATGCTGACTGCACTTGGAATGCCTGGCTTTGTGATTAATATCTCTCATGGAACTTCGTCCCAATGAACTTTAAAGAATAGTGCATGACATTTGAGTGAGTGCAGTAGTGAGATGAGCTGATCAGCTGGGGGGTGGGGGAGGCAGTAGAGACCTAAGATGCTTATCCCCAACTTGAGTGTCCTTGTACTCTGGCAGGTTCCCCTGCCTCTACTTTTCCTGAAGTCATGTACACACTGCTCATTCTGGATAGCCTACCCTATTTTTTAGATTACAAAATCTTTACATCTGAAATCACCACACCATTGCATCTGCTGCTTATGCAAAAGAGGACCTTAGTGAGGACCCTGTGAGTGGGTTGGAAAAAGCTTCTGTTCTCACTCTTCTGACCTTCAACACCCTCTCCTCTCTGTCCTGAATTGGTGCTCATCTGCGTTTGTTTTTCTGCATGCATCTGTCCATCTGACCGTCTGTTCTCTCTCTATGTGCCACCTCCCCACCCCACCCTCTCCTCTCACTACCTCTGTCCTTGTGTGTGTGTGTGTGTGTCTGCATGCGCATGCTTGCATGTGTATCTTTGCCTGCCTGCTTGCCTCTCTCTGCGTCTTCTTATCTCTGCCCCTCTTCTAACCTCTCATGATCACCCCTCTCTCTCTCTCTCTCTCTCTCTCTCTCTCTCTCTCTCTCTCTGTGTGTTTGCATTTTTCTTCAAAATAATCTTGGAGTTAAAAAATATTTGTCTATGGTCAGGCTCATTATTTGATCAGATTTGCACTGAGTTGCCCAACTCGACCTCACATGACCAGCAGTTAGACCTCTTTTGTCACTCTTTTAAACGAAAATCACCATGGTGACTGATATTGGAAAGCATGTGACTAGAGAAAGCAAACTGTATGCTGTGCCAACACATAAAAAGTTCTGGGGTTGGAACCGTGCAAACTAAATGAATACCGAATGTACTGAATATAATTTACAAAACAATAGCTGAGGATTTGGATTCAAGTTTTTATGGCCTATCAGCCTCTATAGGCTATGTAAGGCCATCAAACTAATTATGCACCTACAAATTTAAAGCAGTCCTGTAATCCGATTACAACATAAGGCTAAGCTGAACCGCCTGACTTTTGAGTTTTGGAGGCCATCTCTTGTCCAGCCGGAGACAAGCAGCATTAAGTTTGGAACCTCAGTAGGTCATCGAGACCCTCCTGTGATTTAAGGCTATGTTTCACTATCAAAGAGGGGGTCATTCAACGCAGCTTTTTTTCTTGTTTTTTGTTGTTGCACATCCTCATCCTGTTAAAAAGAAGGTATTCTACAATTATTTCAAAATTGTAACCCCCCAAATAAATAAGTTTTATGGGTGTTTATAACAACATTTCATCGTTTTTGCAATGTATTAGTAACTCAGTTTAAGTATCTTCCCTTGCTCTGGGGAGTCCCAAATTGTGACCATAAGGCCATTATTATAAGGTCTACTATGTAGCAGAGAGAAAATAAGGACAAACAATATGTATGTATTTCAAAACTAATTTTATTCACTCTATGTACATCCGCATGCTAAATTTTGATGAAGATTAAACTTTGTGGTGTTTTATAGGCATCTCTATTAAATTTAGACATGAAATGTTTCTGTGGATGATAAAAGTGACACATTTTGAAGTTGGAGTAAAATTTTCAGGGGTTTCCTTCCAAAATTGACTAAAATATGAAAACACTAATGATGTGACATGCGCGCAAATACAGAATTTGAGAAAAATGCAAATTAAAGTTATTGATGTCAAAATGCCTCTTAGAAGTAGCTTACAGATGTTTAGAAGCCACTTGACAGGTATGCAGGGCCTCTCCTTCCTCTGCAGAGCTCTTTCCATCCTAGCTTTGGCCAATCTCTGTTTTTTTCCTTGTCTCTCTCTCCTTGTTGTTTACTATCCATGTGAACAACTTGACAGCCATGTGAGCACTCGACCACCATGTGTCTACCCTTTGGAAGTCTTTCAGCAGCCAAGTACTTCAAAGTGGCCTTTAATTCAGCTTTGAGCTGTTATACTGACAGCAGGACAGTCACTTGTACTGTTCTTGGATAGAAAATCTTTCTTGGACACAAAACATGCACAAGAATACTAAATATGAGAAAATCTGCAAATAAAAGTGATAGAAATCAAAAGTCTCTTGGATGTAGCTTACAGATGTTTAGAAGCCACCAGAGAGATATGCAGGGCCTCCCTCCTTCCTCAACAGAGCTTTTCTCACAGAGATGTCCAGAGTGTCATCCTCCTGCAGTTCTGGATAGAGTTTTTTTGTAGGCCTCTCTCACTCGCTTGACAGCCTTTGATCTCACACGATGCTGATGATCTGCCGTGGAATCAAAGATTTGGTCACAGTGGTTGTGGTAGGCACTGGGTTGTATTCCAGGCAAGTTCATATATTCACAGAACTTGTTGAAGTTGTAGACACCAAGTCCTGACAGCATGCTAGCAATAACTGCTCTTCTGTTTACCTCGAAGGCTTTGCCAGAAGTCAGTTTCTTGCTTGTGTGCCGCTTTGATATAAAGGTCTGCATCACACGCCTTGCAGAACAGGGTCATTGGGACGGACAAACCTTTGATCTGAGAGCCATCACATCTAATTTCAACAGTCTCAAGTCCACACTGAGGGCACAATAAAAGTTTTATCAGTTCATTCAGCTCATCAAAGTCAACAATTGTTCTCAGATGCGAGGAAGCAGTAGCTGAGCTTTTGAGTGGTGCACGTTCTTTCACACACCTTCACTTCAGTCCCGTTGCTTGAATCAGACTCCTCACCGAAGCGTAGAAGTTTCCCATCGGGTCCTGGTACGGCAGGTGGTGTAGAAGGACGTTTCAAAGACCCTCGAAGTCCAGATGAGGTGCTTGGTTGGGGAGATCTCGATCTCTCATGAGGCACCGTTGACTTGCTCGCTCCTGATGTTGACGGTTGTGCGGACTGCGAAGGAGAAGCAGCGGGGAGGTCTGGCTTTTGTGTCTCCCAGCGAGTCTCTCGAGCTGCGGCGAGCTGCTTCTTTTTTCCGAAGACTTTCTGCGTTGATACTGCACCGTCAGTTGCTTTTTTCGACCCATGATTTGCGAGTAACAGGCACGAACACGATCGAAGCGAGAATCGATTCAACCGGAGGCTGCCATGTTGTTTACGCTAGGAGCCAATCAGGCCGCGTTATTTGGTCATGTGACCTGTTTCAGCCAATGTTCTCCTAACTTTCTTGAACTCCTAAGCGATAGAAAACGGCTTCTGATTGGCGTATATCAATAGCTACACCCAAGCATTGTTAATATTCATGAGGTGCAGAGGATAGCCGTTCCAACGGTATACGGCACGCGGCAATCACACGAACGATCGTCTCTCCGATCGTTGAAGGAAGAGAGTGAATTTTGCGAATCAATAAAGCTTGATAATGATTAAAATACGTCATAGCACTCTTGAATTGTGCGGTTTTTGGTACTTTTACACATAATTTGAACCAAATGGATAGCAGAGACGTGTGCTAGGATGGTTCGAGAGTGAACTGACGCCAAAATCTAAAAATTGACGATTTTGTCGTTTGGACCCCCATTTTCAGTGAAACATAGCCATTTAAAGCCACTTAGGTTGATCTCAAGCCCAAAGCAATTACAGCAGTTAAGTGGCCATCAATCACTTGCATCAACCCCAAGATGCATCTTGACACTCATTACTTTTGCCAACTTGCAGAAAACCACATAGCCATAACTCACGGATACCGGATAAAATCTAACTTCTCCCCTTGTAATGCATGTATATGATTAAGACGTTCATAAGAATACTGTTTTGCTTCACGAAACATCGTTTCATCGATGCACGCATGCTGAAGATTCAAACGTGGTAACATTAAATTTAAAGAGCGAAAAGTCCGTAAGTTAACTAATAAGAGTTGTTTCCCTTGTAGTTGTTTCCCTTTATGAAATCTTGCAAGAATCAGACCCATTCATTCTGCCCGGTAAGCGACCTTACGAGGGTTCACCGAGGTCTCTGGGTTCACTAACACGCGTGTTTCCATAGTCACGGCATTCCTGACACGTGAAAACAGGGGTGCAGGACGTTACACCCCTTTTGCCTGAATGCCCCGTGCCTGGATTAGGGTTAGAGTTAACCCTAACCCTAACCTTTGCCCTAACCCTAATCCAGACATGGGGCATTCAGGCAAAAGCTTGAAAAGGGGCGTAACGTCCAGGATCCGAAAACAGTAGTGAGATGGTATGATTGGAATGAATCGTTGTATTGCAAGTCACCCCAGCAGATGACACAATTGCGGAGTGAATAAACTAACTCATGGAACATTATTGTTTTGTTTAGAAAGCACGATCTACGTCAGGGGGTGTCAAGTGGTGTCCAGGCCGAATACCGTATCTTTACGTAGGAAATACTGAGAGTGGGGTTCACTTTTTGGAGTACTGCTGATCGAGCTCAGCGATACGGACTGCATCGCTTATTGTCCAGTACCTGTGTCAGTGGCTGACATAGGTTAGGCCTAATGTTATCGTAAAGCGCACTCCCCCACTTCAAGATGACAACACGTTGCGGCTGCCTAAACCCACGTGTGAATTAAAACATTGTTCAAAGGATTTTGAAAAGCGACAAAAGTGACATGCCAGAGCGTGCATTGTAGCGAGTGGCGCATGCTCTAGAATATATAAAGACCATTATATTCATACCAGCTGTCCTCATTTTCTTACTCCTGCAAAGTGTCCACAGAACACCATTCATTTACATTTCTTGTTTTTGTGGGGCAAATTGTGGGACATAAGGCAATTAATCCATAATCAGATATTCAAAATAATTATGGCCAAAAAACAAGAGGTTACAGTGACATGGCCAGAAACGATAAGGTCGATAGGTCGGCTTTAACCATTTAAAATGAATTTTTTGGTGTGTAAAAGAGGCCAGATTGAACATATAAATCACAATAATTTTTTCTCTTTTGCAAAATAAAAAAACAACTTAAATATTGGATGCTCATAAGATGGGACAACACACAATTCATTGATTACCATTGATTTCTCCCTTCTCCCCCTCTCTCCCCCCCCCCCCCCCCTTTTTTTTTGCATGTTCGAAAAAAGTTTAGTGTCGGCAGAAAAAATATGGTTGATCGAGTCACTGAAACCACAGAAATGTTTTTCTTTGGCCTAATCACGAACATGTTTTACCAGACTTGGTTAAAGAATTAACCGTTTTGCTGGCCCTTAAATAGCAAATATACCAGTAATGTTTACAAAACTCTTTATTTTATGTAGCATTGTAAGAGAGACATTTCTTCCACTGACCATTACTCTCAGAGCTCGGCTCCTCTACATCTTTTACAGCCACACCAGACACAGAACTCTTGATTTTGGCTGGAGAGCTGGAATGAAATAGAGTCTCACTGTGTTTCGAGCTGCCCTCACTCTACCTTGGAGACTTTGCAGTCCTTCCTGTTTCATTACAACCAATATTTTGTTTGGCTCTGCTGCAATCAGAGGAGCCAGGACCATGGATGCCGAGAAAGCCATCAAAACTGAGAGTAAAGTCATCAAGAAGGAGGTTGGTTGCTTCTCAGACAAGAAAAACTCAAACCAGTCACTCTGAAATTTCCCAGAAAAAGATCAAACAATTTTGCATTTAACATGCTTTCTGCTGGTAAACAGCATTCTTGACTCAAAGTATGGGTTTTGAAGGAAAAGGGAAGAATGACTTCTGCCTGAAAGATTTGCTTGTGATGACACTTGGTTTGAATGTTTCTTTTCCCCCCATCACTTTTCAGCTTTATAAATCTTGTCTCTTATTGTATAAATAGTTTTGCATGGATCAGATGTACCACCCCCAACCCCAGTTTATAGAAATCTCTAATCTTGACGATTTAGTGGCCTTTGAGTAGAATTGTCCACTCTAAATCTAATCATTTCAGGGAAAAGCTTCCATAAATGGGTCACACTAGTGGACTCATCCAAGGAGAGGGGTGTGAGAAAGACAGCCAAGCTGGCGAGAAACACAAACTGGTGGGACACATCTGATTGTCTGTGTTTTTACAGGGTTTTTTTCCTCCCCAAATCATCAGTTTCTTGTGGCATTCTAGGAATGAATTGGTACGAACTTACTGAGAATTAATCAACTAAGATCACTTGCCAGTCAGATGCTGTTGCTTGCTAGCTTGTATGGACCGCCAACTTAGCCATCTTTCCACACCCCTCTCCTTAGATGAGTCCACTAGTGTGGCCAATTTATGGAAGCTTTTCACATTTCTGTGCATGCCAGTAAAAGGGACATCATGAAATGTTGGATATTCACAGTTTATCCCTTGTGTATCAGGTGGTTGCCAAACAGAAGTGGCTTGCCCTAGAGAAAATTACCTACACCGACCCCACAGGAAAGGAAAGGTACAGTTATGTGGTGTGTTTCATACCCAAAAAATTGTAGTTTACCAGCAGCTTAGAGGACAATTTTTATATATTGAAGGAATTGGTTATTTTCACACTGTTACCAAAATCAACAAAGTGAAATGACAAATGCCATAATTACTTATTAAGAAGAATGAATTGAAGTGAGTTTTGCAGTCATGGAGTAAACAATTGTATTTCATCATTGATTGATTAGCCACTTGCAAATAGCAAGCATGTAGGATTCTAATCCAATGTATGTTCCATTTTGAATCTGAATTTTTAATATTAATAACAAATCATTTTCATGAATAATGCATCCAAATTTGCAGTGCTGACCTACTTCATTTTTGTGAATAATAATAATCAATGTGATGCAACATCTCTCTCATATATATGTCTGGTAGGAAATCTTTACTTCCCATTTCAGACTATGGGAGGCTGTGAGCAGGACCACAAAACAGGGAGACGAAGCAGACGGTAAGGCAGTGCAGGAGTGGAGAGACTTTCCATAGAATTCATTGCAGTAAGTGCTCTCTTCTCCTTCCATCCCCGGCAAAGGCTGCTCTAAGCAAGGAAGGACTTGGATTCCTCTCTCTAAGTGTGAAGAGCATACAGTTGCCTTCCCTATGAGTGAGGAGGAGTGTAAAGCACAGAAGGTGAACAAAACTGTCGTTCAGAATAAGGGTCTGCAGATAATAATCCTACTTTTTGTTTAGTTTGGATTGTTGTGAAAGAAATCTTTCATGGGATTGTGCATGAAAATCCTCCATTTGTCTGGGCTTTAGAGGTGTTTTGTTCTGCAAGCACGTAACTTTTTTTATAAGGTTTGGACAAAAGATAACTGAAATTTTCTTGCCTGGGTTGAAGACAGGGAGAGAGTATGTATATTTGATTGCATGCATGAGAGAGAGGGAGGGAGGGAGAGAGAGAGAGAGAGAGAGAGAGAGAGAGAGAGAGAGAGAGAGAGAGAGAGAGAGAGAGAGAGAGAGAGAGAGACAGACAGACAGACAGGCAGGCAGGCAGGCAGGCAGGCAGGCAGGCAGGCAGGCAGGCAGGCAGGCAGACAGACAGACAGAGATTGGATTCTGGGTGATAATAATGACAAAGGTGCTGTTTAAAAGAGGGTGATGTGCAGTGACTGTTGCTGTCATTGCAGCTGTGGTGGTTGTTCCCATCATAAAGAGGAAGGACAGGGGAGACAACCTGGTGGTGGTCAAACAGTTTAGACCTCCTATCAAGGGCTGTTCCTTGGAGTTTCCAGCAGGTGGGTTATCTCAGGACAGGTTATCTCAGTCTTACTCGCAGACCATGAAACTACCTCTGCATCAAGACTTTATCTAAAGTACCTGTTTGCTCCCTCTGGTCATCCACAATTATACCACTGCCGAAACAGCCCTTTTTTCATCTTGGCAGAAATGTATCTTGATCACTGATAAAATGTGTAAATGTTTGTAATTACCCAAAACAGAACTGAAGACCATGATGCAGCCTTCCATTAAGAATGATACATCCATTGCCAAACAAGACATTCTTGTGCTGTGTCACAGCTCTGTTTGGGTCCTTGCAGGACTGATAGACAAGGGGGAGGCACCCGAGGTTTCGGCACTGAGGGAGCTTAAAGAGGAGACTGGCTATGTTGGCTCTGCAGTGGATACTTCCCCAAGTAAGCATCTCAGCTACTCCCTACTGTTTTCCACTCAGAACTTTCCCTGTTTCACTTAATGAACTCTTACAGTCCTGTAAGTTATTCATGTGTTTCATTCCCCAGTCCTGTAAGGATTATGCGATTTGTAGAAAAAATCAGTCAAGTAAGAGCCACATGGGGTGGGCAGCTATGGGTGGTACAGGATTGTGCAGGGTGGGCAGTTACGGGTGGTACAGGATCTTAAGAGTTTTACATCTTCCTTCTAAAACTTTTTTTGCTCCTTCCATCACCCATCTTTCTTTTTTATCCTTTCTCAACAAGTTTGGGCACCCTTCCTTTTTTGCTCCTCATGCCAAACCCCTTTTTCTCAACCTCGAGTTGAAATGCCTCTCTTTCCTCCCAGCTTACTACCATCTCTACCTCTCTAAGCTGCTTTGATTTCAAAGAATTGAATGAGAGTCACAGATATGGTTTCTCCCTTGTACCTGAAGGTGTTTGCAGTTATGCAGCAAACCACACTACCTGCATGTACAGCTCTAGCCTCAGCCATCTGAATCCATCAGTAGAATTAGGCATGTGATATGAAGTAATATGTATACAAAGAAATTTACTCTGTGGATGAAACACAACATCTTTATAATTAACCTGTAAAGAAAAAAATTCAAGAATGCCAAGCTAAACTTGCCTTTATCCTTGTTCTACAAAACTATTTAAAGTATCATGCTGCCACAGTGGTATGGAATGAGATGGATGGATGGATGGAGTTTTGCGGCCTGTCAGCCTTTGTAGGCTATGCAAGGCCATTAAGCATGAACAATACAAAAATAGTTCCAAGTAAGCACAATTCAAGTCACAATGTCCCAATTTGTTTGCCTCTGGAATCGTGTAGGGAGACACGATGGGTCTCTTCTTTTAACCCCCAAACCACAGGGGGATACCGAATGTGCCATGGCAGAGACTATGTTATCTCTATATGCATACATAACTTTGAATGCAGTGTATAACAGAGCTCTGCTTTCTGTGTTGTGCAGTCACCTGCTTGGACCCTGGAGTAGGCAATGCTTGTGCCATCATTGTCACTGTGGAGGTAAGTCCATTCTTAACGGGTGTTGCACTTTACCCTACACATCCCACCATTAGGATTCACTGAAAGCAGTTGTGCTTTCCATAGTGACAGAGAGGGGATCCTGGAGCTGAGAGGATAAGGCTATTTATAGAAAATATATTTCCCCAAGTAGGAATCAGACTGTAATGGAATGCACCAAAATATTTACTTGCTTTCAAAGATGGATGGATGGATGGATGAATGGTGTTTTACGGCCTATCAGCCTTTGTAGGCTATATAAGGCCATTAAGCACGAAAATCACTAGAACAGTTTAGAGTAAACAAAATCCAGTCACAGTGTCCCTAGTTATTCACCTCTTACGAATCGCGCAGGGAGACGCGGTGGGTCAATTCTTACCCTGAACCAACCGGGGGGGGGGTGTGTGTGTGTGTGTGTGTGTGTGTTTTCAAAGAAAAATACTTGGAGACTACTCAGTTATATGGAAATGGCCACCATGGGACAGGTACATACTAAGATGTATATATACATTTCTCCATTATGCATCAGGCAGCATGTGTATGTGTGTATGTGTTTTCTCTTGAGAGTTTGCATAACTTTTCAATAACTGGTCATTCATTCAGAACCACAGAAATGGTAGCATCTTCATTAGACATAGAAATGCTCTTAGACCCCCCTAAGGTCACACAATTCAAGTCCTGATGTCCTGAATGTCCTACATTATGACTCAGCCAGTTCATCTCAGACAGACAAGATTAGACAGCACACTTAATCCCATTGCTCAAGTCATGGTGACATCACTTCCAAAAACTCAGCTTTTACCACCCTGTTTATCAATCAGAATTTAAAGTTTCAGCATAGATATAATCACAGATCTTGCCATCTCTGTCACTATCTCTCAACTAAATTATGGACCTGTCCCACTCGATAATTCTACTGAAAATGAAGAATTGATGGATGTGGCAGGTATCATGGTGGACAAAGAGACAGCAGTGAGTGAGTAGCCATGTGGATGTCATCAGCTACTGGCTTGGAATGGAGTACACTGGGCCTTGGGAGAGCTTTCAGCTGGGGCGGATTTTCCAGGAGCAATCCTAATGCACCATACACCATCCACTCGCAGGACCAGAGGCAGGTTTTGTTTTGAAATGTATTTTTTAATAGTTCAGAGATGAGGGCTCACAGGGAGCACTTGTGAGGGCCAAAGTTTTTCTCCTAAATGAATCTGTGCATGCAGGTGCTCATTGTGAACGCTCACTTGTGAACATGACAAAAATCCCTTTGGAAAGGAAACGTGCCTCTGGCCCCACAAGGAAATGACATAGGGTGCATTAGGACTGCTGCTGTGAAACCAGGCGTTGGCCATCCTGATATTTTGCTCTTTTTCTGCTAGGTGGACGGTGATGCCCCAGAGAACCGCAATGCTGTTGCAACTCCAGGTAAGAAGTCCACAAAAATCAACACCATTTAAGACAAAGTTATTTGACACTCTCTTCTCTCTCTCTCTCACACACACACACACACACACACACACACACACACACACACACACACACACACACACACACACACACACACCTCCCTCAAGTATTATTCGTATCTAAAAAGAAAAGAATTTGTGTATCTTGAGCTGTCCCAAAAAGTGTGTGGTGGCTTTGTTGGAAGACATGCAAGGTTCATAAGTTAGAAATCAAACAGCACAGTACTGCACAATCTTATACAGGAAACTGTTTACTCCCATTATCTAAATTGTTGGCTTGCTTACAAGACTTTAAATGTGTAGTACAGACTCCACTCCTCTGAAATCCTTCTGCAGTGTTCTATCAAAACACAATGCAACTTTTGAAGCGGCCAGAGAAGAGCACTACTGACATTAATAATTGCCCATTTTGACTCTGTATTCTCTTCATGTTAAAAAACGAATCACAGGAAGCTAGGAATAGAATTTCTATCAAGTGCAATGTCTGGGTACTGGAAGATGGCAGGGTTGTGGCACTTGCGGTGGTATGAGAATGCAAAAAGTGGCACTCAAGCACTGGGGTATGTTGCTTATGCTAGGAACCTTGCAAGATCTTATGAGGAACAGACTGGTGTCAACACATGTCAACATGTTGACAGCTGGTATAAAGGCAGTCAAATGTTGACACAGGCCTATACCTCGCAAGACCTCATGTCTATGCAACGTGGCCCTGGGCCTTTCTAATCTACCATGGGAACTGACAGAGCATGTGGTTGTGGTAAGTATCAGCAGCAGGCGGATGCGATTTCCATGTTCACATATTGATTTTGAAAATGTTATTTGTTGTGCTCGTCTGAAAGTGCACTTCTTATTCAATGTTTTCCTCTTTTTTATTTCTGTCTTTGTAAGTTACAACAGATCTCTTTCTGATTTCATGTGGGGCTTTGCTGCCTCTGAACAGATGATGGTGGTATGTATTTATTTTGGTTCATGTGAACAATGTTACATTCCTTTGAGTAATTTTTTTAATGTAAATAAATAATGCCAACCATATCTACAGTTGATGGACTACTCCGTGATAAATATTCATTATTTAAAATAATCACATCAGTACAGTTTCATAATAAGTCCGGCAAATTCTGCAGTATTTGTTTTTCTCTAACATAGTCATCAGTGTATTTCAAAAGACAAATGTTAAATCAAATGAATTAATGCATTGTCTTTCATTCAACTTTGTCATTACATCTACTGCCAACAAAGTTATTTCAAGGGCTGTAAAAAAAAAAGTGCTTCCCCCTTTCAGAATTTATTGAAACATTCGAGATTCCTGTTGCAAACTTCTATGACGAAGTCATCAGTAAGTTGTTTTTTTGTTTTAATAGTCTCTGTCTCACATCTGCTTCCAAAAATGTCATTTAGTAACTTCCTTATACCAACACTATTGCACTGTAATTTAATCTAATTTATGCAAGGCCAAGCTCATGACTTCAGAAAATAACCATAATTGCCATTAACTGGTGCATGTGTGCTAGTGCGTATTCAATCAGTTTCCAAAATGGGTTAATGCAGTCAGTTAAAAAGACATCACTGAGTTCATCTTTTCTTCAGTCCTTATGTTAATCAGTCTATTCTAAACTAACTGTGGTGCTTACAACATCCTGACAAGAACATTTCATAGGCATCGACCAAATTTGTAAACAGGCTGTTTGTAGTTTGATACATAACTGACATCTATTTCCATTCCTGCAGAGATGTCCAAAGCAGGAGCCATGCTGGATGCTCGGGTATACAGCTATGCTCTCACACTGCAGCATTTCAAGAAACTCAAGTTCAACTGACTGCCAACTCTCAACTTGGATAGCAACTAGGAACATATACTGTACATACACAATATTTGTGTATAATACTACAGCTTGTTCTGTATTTGTGAGCTGTCACTGTCACCAGTAATATTCAATGAAACTGGATTTGAACACTTGGCACTCTGAATTTAATCTTCCTCAAGCCCGTTATCACAGTTTTATCACATCATGTTACAAGAATATTTCATCGAGTATTGATGTGTCAGGTTGTGGTCTCTTGTGAGAGACTTGTGTTGAATCTTTCTTGGCATCATTTCTGCCCTCATCTTTGCAAGGTACCTTCCTTGGAGACACAACAGTATCACTTTCTCCTTCATCTGAGTTGGCAGCAGTTCTCTCAGAGCCTTCACCCCATTCTGTTTTGTTCAGCTGTCTTTTCACACCTTGAGCCTTTCTTCCAGTTCTAGACACATGTTCTTGAGGGGATTTCCCTGGTGTGGGGCTTTGTGATGCCTCTGTAGCCACACACTCTTCTGCTGCCACTGGCTGTGTGGCTGTGGAGGCAGGTTTGGACGAGTGGTCTGTCTTGGGGCCTGTCTTACTGGGTGTGCTCTGCCTTGTCACACGATTGCCTCCCTTGCTGGAACTTGCAGCAGGAGTTCTCTTCTCCAATTCCAGTCCAGTTTGCTGCTGCTGCTGCTGCTTCTGCTGGACTTTTTCCAGTGTGTCTTCTCTGCCACCCTGTATAAATGAAACCGTCGAATTCATGGTGTTGAAATTATACTTCAGAAAGCAAGGGAGGGAGGGAGAGGGAGAATGATATAAACAGGGAGAGAGAATGAATGAGAGGAGAGAGAGTGAGAAAGAGAGAGAGAGAGAGAGACACAGAGAGAGACGGAGAGAGAGAGAGAGACAAAGAGAGAGAGAGAGAGAGTGTGTGTATCAAAATTGCCTACATCAGCACAGTCTGAAATACAATTAAAACCTGGTGAAAACTGTTGCTGAAATTTCAAGATTGGATCAGAGACAGAGAGAAATATCAGGGTAATGCCCACATGACCAAAATAGTTTCTTTTGCATTTTTTTTTTAATTCCTGTATCAAAATCGCCAACATCCTACATCAGCACAGTCTGATATACAATTAAAACCTGGTGAAAACAGTTGCTGAAATTTCAAGATTGGACCACAGATGCACATCTACACTACTGAAAATAAGTAGTACTGATCATTACAGTAGTAAATTGCTGTGATCAACAAGAATTCTGTGAGCTAGTTGCAACTTATGATGCCAGTCTGAAGTCAATCAGCCAGTGCCAAGTTTACCTGTCTGAGGATTTCCTCAGCAGTCTGCAGAAGCTCCCGCTCTGTCATCAGGTAGATGGTGCTCCTAAGTCTGAAGAAATCAAAGGAAAGACTGAACCACAGACCTTGTAACAAGGTAGAGACTTGAAGCTGTTGCAAACGTACCAGTCCAAGACTTAAGCATGTTTCTTTCCATCATGATATGATATCTAATAATCTGCTCAATGTACCCTACACATGATCAAGAGTCAATGCACAAATACTAAAAAGTGTTGTACTTTTTATAACTTACATAGATGCAGTAAAGGTATGGATATTTTCAAGCCAAGTTATCACCTGTACTTAGGTTTCAAGCCCTTACAGTTACACTTCCCTTGCCTTGCCAATAGAAAGTAAAACTGTAAATCTTTCCATAATAAATTTCCACCTCAGTTGATTCTCGTGGTATGATTTTACTGCCTACTGCAACCAAATGTTAATCCTAGTTCCAGAGGGATGTGTTCATTTAGTAGAAGTTTTAGCAGTTTTCTCCTCCCCTGATCCAGGCCTGTCTCTGGCATGTGCCGAATAGCAACCTTTGTGGCAGCACATCATCATTCCTTGCACTCTTCTTCAGGCTCTTGATTCCAAATGCCAGAAAATTTGGCTACAATCCTGAACCAGCACCAACAACAGCACTACTGCTGACTAAGACTCACAACTTTGCTCTGACAGAAAGGTGAAGTGTTACCATAGCTGGTGTTCTGTTACTTTACAAGTTTGCACTGAACAGCATGAAGTAATTTCTTGGGATAACTTCCCAGGCTTTCAGTTCTAGTCAGATGGCCAGAAGACATGACTACACACTGCTGGACAGACACCAGCAACAGCAGTGTTGTAACCAAGAAAACAGACATCGCTCTGACATAGAGGTGCATCTGTCACTATAGGTGAAGCTCTCTGACTTGACAAATGAGCACCAAACAGCAAGCAGTCATTCCTTGAGATTCTCCTTGGGCTCTCAGTTCCTGTTGGATAACTGCATGTGGCTGAAGTTTAACACACGGTGGAAGCTGATTGATGCCCCCTTCATCAGCTGGGACCCCTTGCTGCTGGGATTTGGGAGCCTGCTGCAGTAACACAGACACACAGCCCCAAGCAGCAAAAGATGCCACCAGGGGGCATTGGGACAGGGTCAGATCATTCAGACCCAACCGTACATGCTGATGGACAAGCACCACCGACTGATGTGCTGGTGACCAAGGAAACAGAAGATGCCCTGACCTGTTGGAGGAGCTGTTACCAGAGCTGGAGCTCTCTGACTTGACCAGACTTGTGCTGCGCTGTCTGCTGCCTGGGGCTTGCATCCAGGCTGGCAGCTTCAGGGTGGATGTGTTTCCCTCACCCCTGTCAGATGCTGGGGATGCAGTGCTGGCGATGGAGGTGGACAGTGTCTGCACAGCCAGGCTGGGCACAGAGATGTCCTCTCTCCCGCAAGTGGCCATCTGCTTGGCTGCTTCATTGAGCCTGGACACAGAGAAAACAACACTCATGAGTGTTAGTAAGTTCAAATGTGAAAAAGAGCCACAAAAAACAAACCCCCAACAGATTCCCAATCAGCCTGAGGAATAAACTGGAGGCCAGCAGTGCTTGTATTAAAATGGGGAGTGTTTGTAACTTCTCCTCTGCCACTATCCATTCAAATGAACTTTAACACGTGTCATATTGTTTGGAAAGGTGGGTAAGAGATTCTTCTCTGTTTGAAAAGTGTATTCAACTAATATTTGTGGAGAGAGGCAGACAAATATGTTCTTATGGATCTAATCTATTGACTAGATAAAGATCTAATACTAAGCATTTGAAAATCCATCATTGTGTCTTAATCGACATTATTGTTTGGTGCAGACTGCATGACCCATTTTGCACCTTTAGATGCTAGGAAAAATGAGAAATTCCACATCCAAGATGGACCTCACAGTAAAGACAAACACACATCGACAGCCCAAAGCATGGATGACAGCAATAACTACCTGAGCAACGACTCTGCACTGGGGGCAAAGAGGCTCTCCCTCTTGCCGCCTATTGTTTCCATGGCAACCAGACCCCCTTGAAAGGAGGCTAGCTGCCTGAAAAGGGGGATGTCTGGAAGGGAATGGCACTGGGACTCCTGGGGTTCCTCCACCACCAGGCTCTGCAGCAAAGCTGGCAGTCTTGGGGGAGCCGGTCCTCCCCGGCTCACCTGCCACACAGAGGCAGCTTTCAGGAGGAGGAGAAGGAAGGAGAGAAGAACAGAAAGGAAAACCAGGGACATGTTGCATTGATGCATGGAAAGCCAAGATCCTGGGAGGAATAGGCCGGTGTCAACATGGTAAAAGCAGAAGCAAAGGCAATGTAAATGCTGCTTGGGGCTGGCTGTGTGGGTGCTACTGGAGCAGATGTAAAGGCAATGTAAATGCTGCTTGGGGCTGGCTGTGTGGGTGCTACTGGAGCAGGCCCCCAAAACACAAACACCACAGCATTCCAGCTGATGAGGGAGGTATGCCATTCTTGACACATGTTGACATCGGCCTATGCCTCGCAGGACCTCATGACTATGCAACGCAGCCCATATATTTCAAAGAAAAGACATAAAAAATAGATGACAAGACAAAGAATATGATGAGGAAGGGTGGAAGGAAAGGCTTCCATAAACGGGCCACACTAGTGAACTCGTCGAGGGAGAGGGGAGTGGAAAGACGGCCAAGCTGGCGGGCCACACAAGCTAGAAAGCAACAGCATATGGAAGCAATCTTGGTCGGTTAATTCTCAGTTAATTAGAAACAAGAAGGGCAAAGCCCATACGACTCACATGCTTGACCTTGACCTTTATATGACCTCGACCTTCAGGTGACCTTCAAGGTCAAGGTCAAACAACTAAACCTACCAATGACATCATACACAAAGAAATGCTTTACACATTTTTCCTACCAAAATACATGTGACCTTGACCCAAGGTCAAGGTCATGCAACACAAAGCTGTTAATTCAAGACATAGGAAGCACAATGGTGCTTATTGGCACTTTCTACCATGAGATATAGTCACTTTTAGTGGTTCACTACCCCATTTTGGTCACATTTTATAAGGGTCAAAGTGACCTTGACGATATGTAAACAAATGTGTCTCATGATGAAAGTATAACATGTGCCCCACATAATTATTAAGTTTGAAACAGTTATCTTCCATAGTTCAGGGTCAAGGTCACTTCAAAATATGTATACAATCCAACTTTGAAGAGCTCCTGTGACCTTGACCTTGAAGCAAGGTCAACCAAACTGGTATCAAAAGATAGGGCTTGCTTTGACCTATATACCACTTGTAGCTAACGTCGCCATTCTCAATAACATGGGAGAAAATTGGGAAAATGTGAAAAATGACTGTTTTTGAGTCCACATTTATGGCTCCTGTGACCTTGACCTTGAAGCAAGGTCAAGTCACTATGTATGTTTTTTGAGGCCTTGTCATCATACACCATCATGCCACATTTGGTATTGATAGACTTAATAGTCTCCGAGAAAAATCCAACGTTTAAATTTTTTACGCCCGGACGGACGGACGGACGCCCGGACGGACGGACGCCCGGACGGACGCCCGGACGTACGACACGGCTCAGTACATAGACTCACTTTTGCTTCGCATGTGAGTCAAAAATGACACAAGAATTTGACAAGTAATTAAAAAACCAACATAAAGACGCAGCCAATCAGATGTGTCATGCCAGTTTGTTTCCCATCAACGTGGCTGTCTTTCTCACACCCCTCTCCTCGGACGAGTCCACTAGTGTGGCCCATTTATGGACGCTTTTCCACGACCTTTGCTTTATCAAATGTACTTATTCATTATGTTTGCTGCTCATTCATAAGCTTATTTAGGTTCTTCATATCCTGCACCACTGTAGATCAGAAAGTTGCCTCCCTGTTTGAAATTAAAAGATATTCTCAAGCCAAGTGTGCGATATAAAACTGATATGGTGATGGCTGCCTTCGTTTAAGCTTTTAAAGTCACTCAATATTTCTATCAAGTCTAGCTTGGACTGTGACTTGATTCGTACAAGATCAGGTGACCCTAATGACCTACTAAGCTGTCTCACAGAGGAAGGACAACCAGTCCACTCACCAGTGATGCTTGCTTCAAGCATTTGGAGAGCTGAAAATTAAGAAAAGGAACTGCTGCACAATTTAAATTAATGCAAACCAGAGAGGCAAAGATTCCTAATTTACTTACTTATTACAAAAAAATTCTCAGATGACACAGGAGAATAATAATGCCAACACCTTTCCAACACAGACATTTGCATACACATACACACACACATGAACACACACACACACATGAACACAAACACACACACACGCATTAACACACACATGTAAACACACATATACACACACACAAACATACACACACAAACATACACACATGAACAAACACATGCACATGAAAACCCACGAGCACACACATGAACATACACATGAACACACACAAACACACACACACGAACACACACATACACACACAAACATACACATACGAGCATACATGAACACACACACAGACACACACACATAGATACACACACACACACATCTGAACACACACACACATAGAGACACACACACACACACACACACATCTGAACACACACACACATAGAGACACACACATACACACACACACATACACACACATACACACACACAAAGAGCTGTAAATATTCCCACCTTGATGTGTCTCACACCAGCACTTTCTGCCATGTCTCGATGTGATTGACTGTGGTACAGGTATGTGGTGGACTGGAAGGAAAAGGCAAAAGTGATACATTCAAGCATTTCCATTGTCAACATTGACGATTTTAAACAATGTCCTTTCTTCATTTACTGACTTAATTTGCCTGTAATTACAAAAATACAGTAACATTCCATTTTGTGAATTTCTTCCATATTAACAGAGACATCCCTAATCAATTACAATGCTGAATTATTACACTGACTCAGAATCACAACTACATGAACAACATTTTAAAAACTCTATCACATACATATTTCATACTGATCTGCATTCACTGACTGAAAAGATCGGAGCATTCTATTACAAGACCTGAGAATGACTAAACTGGTTACAAATCATTGGGAAACACAATACATGCACTGATTTTTCTTCTATTTACTAATCGTTTCTTAAATGAGAAAAAATTTCTTACTGGACTGAAAGACATATGCTTCATTTATGTAGCTCTTCTTAGTTGTACTGAATATTTCTCAGGCACACTGCAATTTCAGAAAATAAACAGTCCAAAGTCAAGCATGTCTGAGCAAATATAGTCCTTAGATGCATGTACTCTCAGATGTATCAATCATGTTTCTTGTAAGAACGTTTAAAAAAATCAGAATGAGAAATCTGAACACACTTTGCTGTTGAGTCTGAGGCGATGTCGAAGCTGCAGAAAGGCAAGAATACCAGGCGAGGGGGGAACACAGAACCTTGCTGCATCTGTTGTCTGCACTTGAAGTAAATACATGGGACATGGCATCTGAAACAGAAACAGTGTGACTGCCAGCATGCCCCATACTTCACAGCAATTTCAGTTCAGTCCTCCGAGCTGAATAAGTTTGATACTGTTTACATCCCCAGTCCTTTACATAAATGTCAAACCACCAATACCATTCGATAAGGAAGCACTTACTTTTTTTATTATTTCCTTCAGGCAGTGCTCTGGAAATCTTCTGTCAGAAGTTGCAGAACCTGAAATATCATAAATGGAATGTGAGGTTTCGCTTCTTGATTCAGAAATGCAATCTTTCACTCATAAATGCATGAATCAGTGTGTTTGTCCTTGTTATTGTGTTTTAATGAAAGCAATTTGAGCCTCTGGATCACAAGAGAGTTTAATGACACGATGCAGCAACAGTGACGAGGAAAGTGATCAAAAGGGACAAGAGAGGAGCAACCTTCAGTTGCATAATTGATTCACCTTCTGACATCATGCACATTCTCCATTTGTGTGGATACCTGTCTGGTATGGTTACAAAACAAAACACAAAAGGGGTGGGGGGTGGGGGTGGAGTTAAGGGGGGGGGGGACCCCACATCATCTTTCTCTGAATACTTGTCTGGTAGAAAAACCAAACATCAGTCGTGTTGATACCTGTCTGGTATGGTTACAAAACAGCACTCAACAAAAACAATAACTAAAAAAAGAAGGGGTGGATGGGTTGGATGTGGAGAACACACATCATATGTACTCGGCAAATACTTGTTGTGAAGGTTCTAGAACACGCAAGTATGTCGTAGCGCAAGCAGGCTGTTTACATCAGCCTCTCTACTAATGCCGTAATGCCGTTGTTTGGCTACGTGAACGAAGTCAGGCTAAATTTGTCTTAGCTGTGTCACATGTCGTCAGTCGCAAAGCCGCCAGGGTGTGAGGAACATTGTACTAGATTCTCGAAGGTTCTCGAACCTGTGCAAAGGTATATATGCATGACAAAGCGACAGCAGAGAGCACACACAACAGAGTTAAGGTGAGATAAGCGAGTGCGATTAAGTCCTCTGCAGCATTGCGCTTTGAGTGAAGTTGTTATGACAATACTGTTTACTGATTTTCACTGCTGTGTATCGACCAGTGCGTGAATAAAGTTTATCAAAAACGACCACCGGAGTTTGTGCACTTTGACTCCCCAGAGCAAGCTAGGAGAACCCCCGTAGTAACAGGACATTGCAAAGAGAAGAGCACAACATACTCATACTCCATATGAATACTTGTCCAGTAAAGATACAAGACATAGTAAAATAGCAAAACATGCATCTCAAAGCAGTCAAACCAAACGTTTTTCAGTAGTCAAGCTTGGCTATGTCATTCTAAGCTACATTAAAAAGAAAAAAAAATCCTTATCTACTTATGTGTCAGCAGAGACTGAAGTTAAAGAGCAGGAGAACCAACACCTCCAGAACTCCAGTCTGTTGTTTACAGCAGTCAAAAGGTCAATGGGACAAGGTTGATTCCCTTTTAACAACTCGTCTGTACTGTTATCCTGTTCAAAGCAGTAACAACTGGCATCACAGGCTGCAAGTGAAACAAAGGGCATAGGAGACAAGCACCCCTTGCTCCAATACTTCAGCCTTGAGCTGCGTTCTATCTGGGCATCAGAGGCTGCAAGTGGAACAAAGGGTGTGGGAGACAAGCACCCCTTGCTCCAATACTTCAGCCTTGAGCTGCGTTCTATCTGGGCATCACAGGCAGCAAGCGAAACAAAGGGCATAGGAGACAAGCACCCCTTGCTCCCATACTTCAGCCTTGAGCTGCGTTCTATCTGGGCATCACAGGCTGCAAGTGAAACAAAGGGCATAGGAGACAAGCACCCCTTGCTCCCATACTTCAGCCTTGAGCTGCGTTCTATCTGGGCATCACAGGCTGCAAGTGAAACAAAGGGCATAGGAGACAAGCACCCCTTGCTCCAATACTTCAGCCTTGAGCTGCGTTCTATCTGGGCATCACAGGCTGCAAGTGGAACAAAGGGTGTGGGAGACAAGCACCCCTTGCTCCCATACTTCAGCCTTGAGCTGCGTTCTATCTGGGCATCACAGGCTGCAAGTGGAACAAAGGGTGTGGGAGACAAGCACCCCTTGCTCTCATACCTCAGCCTCCAGCAGTGTTCTATCTGTGCATAGTACTCCATGTGAAGGAAGCTGCTCAAAGTGGACTCAAGTAATCATGTAATCAGGGACTGTGGCATGCAAATACACAGCAAGGGACTGGAGTGGTGGTCACAACCCACTTTTCCCACTGGAAAGCCAGGTAGATTCATGTAGCCACATGGCCAATACTTGGCATATTTCGTTCCTTCCACCACATGTTGATTTGAGTTAGGTAGCAATTTAAATGAACTTTTGATGTACTCTACACATAGCTTTGAGAAAGCATTACTGCTCTTTGGATACAGTTTCTTAGTATTTTTGTCAGTCATTCTATGAATAAGGGTTTGGCTTGTGAACTGAAGGGCAAATAGAGGACTGAGCTTGTTTACTTTTAACTACATGAAAAATCAAGTCTCTGCATGCAAAAGATCCATCTGTCCAGCCAATCAGGACGCAGCATCAGCCACAACGACAACAGAGACATCAGACATCAAATTGCATGACCACAGGCAGCAATATCAAGCTGAGGGCGCTTGCTGAAAGTTATAAGACTATTTGCAGCAAGTTGAAATATGGGCAAAGTAGGCATAAACATCACCCAGTGAGAACACGTCTCAAGGCAGTACAGAAGACGGCAAGGAGACAGATGGTGGAATGAATAAGAACAAGTGCGAGGAGTGAGGGGGGTGGGAGGATAGGCATTGCAGGATGGGGAAACAGTACACACCTCTCCAGGAGTGGCAGTCCTGCACCAGGATGACGTGGCCACTGCGATGTTTTGAGCTCCAGTTCTTGCAAATATGGGCAAGGGCAGACAACTCATCACCGTCCACCAGCTCCTCCACTCCTTCCCACTGCACCATAAGGCCTGGCGTCTCCAGCTTGCAGATAAAATCCAAGTCAATAGGTCACATTTCCTTCATGATTCAAAATTCCAGAAAGTGTTTACATTCCTAAATCAATCATCTATTTCGCTTCATAGAACATGCTGTTCAAGCAGCAGTTATACCTACATCAGTTCAGTTCAGTTCAGTCTCTTAACCCTGAGATGGGTTGTTGAGGCACCACTGATGACTTTCGGACAATCTTCCTCCATTGATCTCTATCCTCTGTGGCTCGCTGTGAGTCAGCAAAGGTCAAGCCTGTCCACTCTTTGATGTTGTCTTCCCACCTCTTTCTCTGCCTGCCTCTCCTTCTCCCACCTGGTATGGTACCTTGCAGGATGGTCTTGGCCAGCCCACTGCCTCTTGACACGTGACCGTACCACTTCAGCTTTCTGCTTTTCCCGATTGAGAGCAGGTCTTCGTACTGTCCAATTGCTCTCCTGATCCTGTTGCTGACTTCCTCATTCGTGACATGGTCTTTATATGAGATGTTCAGAATCTTGCGTAGCATCTCATTTCCAGGGCTTGTATCCGTCTCTGTAGTTCAGATGTGAGTGTCCAGGACTCGCATGCATACAAGAATACGGAGATGGCCAGCGTGCGCATGAGCCTGATCTTCGACGCGAGAGTGATATTTCTGTCACGCCATATTGGCTTCAACTTTGCCAATGCTGCTGTTGTTTGTGCTATCCTGGACAGTATCTCTGGTTTGGACCCTTCATCAGTCACGATAGATCCCAGGTATTTGAAGTTGTTCACAGCTTCCAATTTTTGGCCCTTCACTTTGATTTCCATTTTGAAGCCCCGAGGATTGTTCGTCATCACCTTGGTCTTCTCAGCGCTGATCTCCATGCCATATACCTGTGATACCTACATGACCTGACCATAAATTGCTATAACACTATGTTCCTGCTCATGAACTAAATGTTGCTTGATTGCTGTTATACAAAACAGTGAAATCATCTTCTATATATCACATTCATGGAAACACACATCAGCAAAGCGTTCACACACACACACACACACACACACACACACATGCACACACACACACACATATGCACTCACCCTAACACACACACATGCACACATACACCCACACACACACACACACACACATATATGCACTCACGCTCTCACCCTCTCACACACACACACACACACATGCACACACACACACACACACACACACACACACATGCACACTCACCCACACACACACACACACTCACACACACACACACACACACACACACACACACACACACACACACACACACATATGCATGCACGCTCACGCACACACACACACTTATGCATTCATGCACACTCACTCTCACAAACACACACACACACACACACACACACATATACACACACACAAACACACACACACGCACATACACACACACACACATGAGCACCAGCACACCTTGAAGGCAACCTCAGCCACCAGGTCAGTCTCCTCCTTGAGGATTTCCAACCCTTCCTCACTGCTGTCCTGGAACCCTGAAGAAAAGTATAAAGACCAGTGGACAGTTTCAGCTATTATACTTTCCACTGGCCTCTGTCGCTTTACATTATGTCTTCATTGTAATTCATACTGTTTGAGCATATTCCAGAACAAAAAGGTGTCAGTTTCTACGCAAGTTCTTTATGAAACTAAACATACAGCTGTTCCAATCTTTTCTTCAGGTTTCAATCATCTCAACCTGCAGCAAGATAACATTAGGTAGAAAGAGGAGGATACACCTTCACACAAGCAAATAACTACATACAGATAAAGCTATTGTTATCCTGCACTATTTAATTCTTTAAAATGCCCATGCCAGTGAAACATTGAACGTATATCATGTAACTCTATCATAAAAGCAAGTGAGAAAAGACAATAATGACAGAAGGGACTGGTCAATCATAGGATGGGACCATGCACTGACGCTGACCTTTCATCATACGGTCTCCAGAAAACCATCCTGCCAGGGTTTCCTCATCCTGAGCCTGGGTGTCCTTGACCCCAGAGGCCAAGGCAAACTCTCTGGCCCATAGGCACTGCAGGCGGCCATGTTTAGGCATGAAGCGGACCACAGAAATCTGGCACTGTGGCACCTGGAGGCAGAGGATGGCTCTGTCACATTCTTACAGATCAACTTAAATCAATATCATATTCCTACATCTTCTGCCCATTCACCATTACAAACTACCCATTTCTGTCATCCTCTTACTCTTAGTAGCTATTTAAATCTGTAAAAATACTGAGGGGAAAAAAATTGAGCAGATGATCTGGCTTGAATCTGATGCTAACCAAGAATTTTGGCTGTTGATGTAGAAAAAGGCGTGATGACGGACACATCTAATAAATCAAATGAACAGACACAGTTCCATGTTTCAGATTTCTAGCTCACTGGTACAGTCTTCTCCATGCTGGGAACTATGCTTTGAAACACCTTGCAGAGAGAAAAAAAAGGAGGGTACTTAAGTTGGTGTTTCTCCTGAGTAAGAATACACTACGGCCGGGTACATGAGGTTTTCTTGATTCAGACACTGGTTCAGGAAGGGGTAGAATAGCTGAAGTGGGGTGCGTGGGAAGGCCTGAGTGAGACAGACAAAGCACAAAAGGCAAAGAGCAAAGGCTAATGTCAAGATTGCATTTCATCAGTTTCAAATTTCCCATCCACATCTACAGCTTCTACAATCTATAAACAAGAAAAGAAAAAAATTCACATTTTAAAGTCATACAGCTTGATAAAAAATACTCCATTTTTGTACTAGTTGTAGTCAATCTCTCATCATCCAGAGCTAAAGACAGTTATGTAACAAATGCCCAAAACACTATTCTTCAACAAGACACTTATTGGAGTGTTGGAAATGTTCCTGTTCTAAATGGGAAAAGTCTCACCTTTGCCTTAACAGTCTTGAGATATCCCCTGAGTGTTTTCAGAAGGTAGGTGTTGTCTTCAACAACAACATGACATTGCTGTAAAGCAAGAAGAAAAAAGTATTTGATAAGATTGTTTCTCAATTACAAGCAGCAGAACAAACCGAATCAAGGAATAATGTATTATCTGGTGGGAAAAAATATATATTCATTTATACTTTAACAACAAAGTTGTTGCTACAGTCTCTATTTATCTACCACACAAGAATTTTACAGGTGCAGTTCTTATTTAAACTAAATGAAAGCCAATGTAAAATAGAAATCTTGAGAACATTGCTGACGTTCATGGAAGTCATTGCTCATTTAGCCCAAGATCCATCTGCAAAGTTAATGCAATCAGCGAGACACCAAAAATATCACAACCATCTTTAGACATCATGCACATCAGCTGTAGAATTTAAAAAGAGCAGTGCACAGGTGTAAACAATCATGAACACCTACACATGCATGCCTGCATGCTTGCTTGTGCGCGCATGCACACACACACACACACACATGCACGCACTCAAACCTGGAGCTATTGAAAATTTGCTTTGCAGAATGCATTCTGCCACAACATTTCCTGATCAACCAAAGACACCATATAAGAAGGTGTGCAGAGATCATTTACAAGTAAAATGCCCTACCTCCTGGAGAGCTTTTGCAATGCTCAAAGCCACATCCCTCAGGCCAAACTCAGGGTGATCCCTGAAAAGCTCCTGGGGACAAACTCTGGTGTGACTCTCTTGAAGATGTTTGCATAAATATCTTGACTTGCCCTGAAAAGCAACTGATCAATAATCTCAGCAGGCGTCCATTTCTTAGAAATAAAATCAAGCAACTCTTAGAGCATTCCATATTCAGCTTTAGGTTGTCTTGGTGTGTGTGTTTGGGATCATAATTTTAAACATGTCGGGACATCTGTCAAATTCTGCAGCACAGAGGAGTTCAGCATATTCCTAATTATTGTTTGTACTGGTGACTTCTGATATTATGATTTTTGTAGGAGGTTCAAGTAGCTTATTGAATATTAAACTTTTGAACACTAGCTTTATTTTCTTTGTTAAGGAGTTTCACTTCCTTTGTTAAGAACATGGCATCAAATTATTTTGTGGATATTTTCAATGTATTTTAGATGTGGCAGCCATGTCAAACAAATAACCAGTCATCCTCAGCAAAAGCATCTTTTATTGGGTAGATTATTTCACTCACGTTTTCTCTTCCCCCTAAAAAATGCTGTAAATGCAATACAAAGACCAACGTTTGCTGTTGGTGAGGATGAGATGAAGTGTATGTATTGGTAAATACTCCGTACAGCAGCAGTCTACTTCACCTGCCAAAAATCCCTCATGCAGTCCCAGGGAATGTGTGCAGCATGATACTACTTTATTTGTGTGTGTGTGTGTGTGTGTGTGTGTGTGTGTGTGTGTGTGTGTGTGTGTGTGTGTGTGTGTGTGTGCAAGTGCATGAGAGCACATGTGTATATATGCGTGCATGCGTGTCTTACTAAAAATTCTTATTTCAGGTTCCTGAGAGAGCATATGTTGAACTAATAAATAAATGAAAGGGAACTTTACAGCTTCGCCTACACCCCGTGCCATTTTTTCTTATTTCTTAGAAATCCAATGTGGGTGTTCCCGCTAACAAGGGCGCTTAGTCTTAGGCCTGGCTAATCTAGAAATGAAATCGATGATGTAAGGAAACCAAGGAAACGCAGAAACGACTAAAAATTCAGAGGGGAGTATCATGTGTGTGTCGACAATTTGGATGAAACACACTGCTGTGAAAGATACTTTTAAATTTTTTTACAACCCACTTAAAGATGTTTCATCCACGAGACGAAAGGAAAGATCTTGCCCTTTTGTAAGGTCGATAATCACTTAAGTTACACTACTTACAGTTGTAGACTTTAGAATGTACAACGAAACACGCACACGCACGCACGCACGCACACACACACACACACACACACACAGAGAATGAGAGAGAATGAGAGAGAGAGAGAGAGAGAGAGAGAGAGAGAGAGAGAGAGAGAGAGAGAGAGAGAGAGAGAGAGAGAGAGAGAGAGAGAGAGAGAGCGAGAGAAAGAAAGAGAGAGCGAGAGAGAGAGAGAGAGAGAGAGGAGAGGGAGAGAGAGAGAGAGAGAGAGAGAGAGAGAGAGAGAGAGAGAGAGAGAGAGAGAGAGAGAGAGAGAGAGAGAGAGAGAGAGAGAGAGAGAGAGAGAGAGAGAGAGAGAGAGAGAGAGAGAGAGCGATACAAGTGTTAAAGTATTGATATAATTCATCAGAAAGAATAAATAAGAAGCAGCGCTAAAGTGAACGGAAAGCTATGGATAACAGGTACGAGAAGTTGCTCAGTTAGATAATTACAGAAAACGGAGGGCCACTCAGAACCACAACATCAAAATTTGCCGCCATCTTTTATTAAAAAGTATTCCGAATGAAATAAAACTAGAATTGTCGTCTATATACGCATATATTTTATTCATTTTTACACGAGAATTAATACATAATTTAGGAAAGTAAATTTCAGGAGTGCCAAAGTAAATATTACAGAGTGTTATTTATTTAGTAATTCTTTAAAACGTTATGTCGTTTTATAAGCAATTTTAACAAAACAAGAAAGCCGACCAGTAAAAGCCAATAATATAGTAGCAAAAACCGCACTTTAAATGAGTACCTACACCATATATAAAGCCAGAATTTATATGAAATATTATTTATATTTTTAAAAATTAGTTTAATATTAAATTATAATTTGCTATATTTTTCTAAGTTTTAAGGGTTACCATCGGTCAGGGCGGAGAATTCAACTGTACTAGTAGTGTTCACAGCAATTCGTGAGATAGTCTTTTTCTCTCTGCAAAATGCATGGTAGGTTTCAATTCCATTTTTTAATACCATCACTGCTAAGGACGGTTAAAGACGAATAAGGTACAAGATAGTTGGATCTTTTGCGCCATCGGATTATCCGTTCTGACATGAGTACATTTGATTGATCTATCACTGTACTGTTGCTTTATGATTTATGATTTATCAGCACTTTAACTCACGCGTCTATGTGACTGGCTGTCGACGTGTCACTGTGCGTCTCTCTCTCTCTCTCTCTCTCTCTCTCTCTCTCTCTCTCTCTCTCTCTCTCTCTCTCTCTCTCTCTCTCTCTCTCTCCGTCAGTCCGTCCGTCTGTGCGTGTGTGTGTGTGTCCGTTCGTCTGGTTCATGTTTAATTTTTGGTCTTGGAATATGCCTTTTGCCCTGAGAGTACATATGTCATAGCAACAATCTGTATCATACTCCAGTCACCAAACTAGCCATTATATATATATATATATTAGATTGCATTATTATTTTATCATTATAATTTATATTATATGCATATTATACATATATATACATGTATACATACATGTATTAGCTTGCATCATTATCAAAATTATAAAGTGGTTGCCATTATAATGAAATCCTAAGATTACTGTACTTGCATTTCTACTAGTTATCCATTTTGACACCTTGTTGTACTTTCATATGAGTTCTTTTACATGTACTCATGAGTGTCATGCTGCATTATTTTTATTGACAGTGGTTGTGAAATAAACTCATTTTCACTTCAGATGAAACTAGTGAGACAGCACTAGTTGGTATCAAGTGATCAAGCTAGTGCATATTCATGCTCCTACTGATACTGCAAGGACACAGACATCTACCATGGAGGGAACATTCAAAGGTGCACAGAAGAAGTTGGAATCATGGTTCAACAGTTCCTTTGTTAAAGAGAGTCATAGTCATAGTCAAAGAAAAACATCTGCATACACATGTTCCGTAATAGCAGGGCAGGACCTGAATGACAGTGATGCTCTTCTGGCAACACTCGACTGGGATGACAAAGAGACAGTCTGTGAAAGAGGAGATAGCTTGGGAAGAAGGAAGACGGAGGAATATAAGGACTTTGGACATCCATCACCAAAGAAAAGTGGAAGTGTACAGGAAACCTGCCCTGTGTCTTCTTCCAAAAACAGATCAAAATCTTCAAGTGTGCTGTCTTCTTGTCATCCTCATGACAACAGTGTGGGTTCTTTGGGGGAACATGAAGAGAAGAAAAAGAAGGCTTTTCAGACAGCTTGTCCTGCAGATTCCAAGCAGGGCTGTGAGAGATCAGGAGGTCTTGGGAAGTATTCCAGTGACTCGCACCCTTCTCACTGGAAGCCTGATGGTGATACTCACTCAGACAAGGAACACTGGGAGGCTGGTGTCTACACCCAGACAAGGAGCCTGAACCAGGGACTGGCACATGTCAGCATTGGCTGTGAGGAGCAAGCAGAGCTTTTCTCGTCGTTTGTTGAAGATGTGGATCATTTGGATGCTGGCCATGATGACAAACTGGATGGGTTTTTTACTGAGACCAAAGTGTTGAAGACCAGTACCCATGTGTGCAGTGATGATGACATGTTTGCTGACAGTGCTGATGATGGTTTGATTCCTGATGATGGGAAAGCCAACAGAACCAATGAAATTCTACCTGGTGATGTAGATTGTGATTTCTTTCCCGATGATGGTGAAGACGATTTGTTGGCTAATGTTGGGGAAAGTGATGCATGTGCTAAAGCTGCTGTTTCTTGTATGGACGTGAAAGAATTGCAATGCTGTGATACTGAGAAAAAGGATGGTGATAATGAAGTTGACAGACTGTGTTTGCAGAACACATTTCAACAGGATGGAAACCTCCTGTCTCCCATTCTTCCCACTGGTAGTGGCTTGAAATTACCAAGGAACAGGAACTGCCATTGTACACCTCCCAGACCAATGGTGGTAAGTCCACACAGAACCCCTCAAAAGTCCAGTCCAAAATCCTCTGGTGAACTTACATGCTCTAGCACTCCTAAACTGAAGCGAACCCATGGAAATGAATCTCCAAACTACCGTCCCAAAAAGAAGGCTCCTCGGAATTCAGCTGCCAGTGTGCCCATCCCAGGCCATGCACTATCTTTGAAAGTGGACAGATTGCCTTCTGAAGATGTTGGTGTGCATGCCAGACATGCCTATCTGTCCAAGGAAGTCATGGAGTTCCCCAAACTGTCCCGTGAGACCCCACAACCAAAAGCAGGATCACCACCTGAGATGCAACGGATGGCAACACCAGTTCCAGAGGCACGGTCGGCACCACCAGCACCACCCACTGTAACACCACCAGGGGCAGGGGCAGGCCTGTCTCTGAAGGAGCGACTGAAGCTGCAGCTGCAGCGGAATGCTGGACTGGCTGAAACCCCAAGGGTCCTGGACTTTGCCAGGGAGCTGCGGGAGAGGGCCGTGGCCCAGGCCAGACAGGAGGCTGAGGAGATTAGGCAGCAGGGCACTGAGGTGGACATTGGCCCCTTCTACGGCCTGCCCTCCAAAGTCAAGCAGCTGCTTCAAGAGCAAAGGAAGATTGAGAACTTATATGGTAAGAGTTTGTGTCTGGTGAGTAGAAGATAATATAAGTAGAATGATCTGACAGAAAGATATTTTTTCATGAAATGTCAGACATTTGTGATATACCAGATATTACACTTTAACAAGTGTTTGTAAATCTTCTAGAAATTATGAATTAAAGTGAAAACATATTTATGAACACTGCAATTAATTTAGTGTATAAGTTCTGGTCATTTGCACCAAGGAGCACAGTATTTGTTTTAAATGTCACAAATAGATTTGGAAGGGGAGTGGGGGGGGGGGGGGATGATACAAAGCAATAAGATTAAAAAGTGTAATAAATTCTGCACCATCTTTTCTAATCAGCTTAAGTTTGATACACTCTCTGCCAGTAGTAGAATAAACCCTCACTGCTCTCCCCCCTCCTACCCCCAGACTGGCAAGACGAGTGTCTGCGACTGCCGGAGGTGAGAGACAAGAAGAACCTGATCTACTCACTGCCCACCAGTGGCGGCAAGACTCTGGTGGCAGAAATCCTTATCCTGAGAGAGCTGCTCTGTCACCGCAGAGATGCTATGCTGGTGCTGCCCTTTGTTGCCATTGTGCAGGAAAAGGTGGGTCTGCTGTGGGGTAAAGTGTAAAGCAGTTTGAGACCCAGACATGGGTGATAAGTTGCTATATAAAACCACCCTTGTTATCCTCTCTGCTGTCAGCAGATTTGTAGTCATGGTGCAGAGAAAGCTTTCTCGTTGGAGACCTGGGCACTGAGTGGTTCCAAACTTGTTCAGTTGGTCATATTAATACCGTTTGCAAACTCCTGTATAATACTTCATAGCAATCACACATCATTGACATTGTTGATCAATTCTCACTTTTTTGCTGTAAGTTTCTATTATCAAAAGTACTGGTGGGGGTAAAAGTATTGCTTTGACTCCGGAAAAAGACTGCATAAATGTTTCTCAATCACAATATCTCACTTTGTGAATTTGTCTCTCTCTCTCTCTCCCTCTCTCTCTCTCTCCCTCTCTCTCTCTCTCTCTCTCTCTCTCTCTCTCTCTCTCTCTCTCTCTCTCTCTCTCTCTCTCTCTCTCTCTCTCTCTCTCTCTCTCTCTCTTCCTCCCTTCCTCTCTCGGTTTGGCCACCTCGCTGTTTCCCAGGCTGTCGGTGGGCATCCCTTATCGTAGGGGTCAGACCCCAGGGTCGCCGGCCCGCCCGCTGTTCTATTGCTCTTAATTAGAATATATTACTTTGTTAAGATACCGGCTGGCCAGCTGGGACCACCCTGGAGGGTGTCACCTTGATATAGCGGGGCCTAATGCATGCTGGTCAGACGAGATTCCACCACGGTCTGAGACAGACTGTCTGGGCAGACACTTGCCACCTTGGTCTCGCCAGACACTGGCTACGATATCATGTACCTGCCATGAAGAAGTAATAAAAAGGCTGTGCAAAGCAGTTGCAGCTTTGGTGTCTCAGCCCTGCACCCTTACCAACTCCCCTCGGCTTCGTCACTCTTAATGTTCAGTTACTGCATCAAGGCAGTGAAGTATTGTTCTTGCTGCAATTTCTTCTTCCATGGGCACATTGATTAGCCTACCTAGTTGGTAAATGATAGGCCAATGGCAGTGTCAACATCCATCAAACATTTAACTACCTTTACATCTGCTTTCATTTTCTTGACACATGTTGACACCAGCCTATTCCTTGAAAAAAAATTGCAAGGTTTCTAGCATAAGCAGCGGCTTATGATTAGAGCACTCAGACATCCACCGAGAAGTTGTGGGTTCGGTCTCTGCCGGAAATGGGAAACTTTTTCTGTCTGTTCTGCACAGGGTGTCAGGCTCTGTTTTAGGAGCAGTTCTTGCTGGATTTTTTTTCTTCCATGTCTGTGTACTGGCTCTCTCCTGCAGGTGCGGGTCATAGGACAGCTTGCTGCGGCACTGGACTTCCTGGTGGAGGAGTATGCTGGCAGCAAGGGCCGTTTTCCACCCATCAAGCGCCAGCGCCGCAAGTCCCTGTATGTGGCCACCATAGAGAAGGCACACTCCCTGGTCAACAGTCTGGTGGAGACCCAACGACTGTCCCAACTGGGTCTGGTGGTGGTGGATGAGGTGAAGTGTTTATTGCCTTTGCAGTCTTGTCTTCTACTACAAGCAAGGTATCAGATGAAAGTAGAATGGCAAATTTGTATTTTCATCAACAGTGCCTGGCATTAACTGATGAAGCAGTTATTTGCTGGGGAAAAGGGGCTTTGTGTGTGTGTGTGTGTGTGTGTGCATGCATGCGTGCATGTGTGTTGTTACACTGCTGCACTTGTAGTTCAAGATTCTGTTTCTTCTTCGTGTCCAGAACTTGATTGGCAGCCTGAAAAATACTGAAATATGCTTACATGTGTAGATTTCAGTCTCACTTTGGCGGCATCTTTGTGAGAGCAGACAATTTAAGTCATTGGATTTGTACTAGAAATTATCTTGTAAATATGATGTATGGTTCAGATATATGTATAAACATGTGTACCTTTTTGACTCACATGCGAAGCAAAAGTGAGTCTATGTACTCACCTTTTTCGGGCGTCCGGGCGTCCGGTCCGGACGGACGAAAACTTTAACGTTGGATTTTTCTCGGAGACTATTAAGTCTATCAATACCAAATGTGGCATGATGGTGTATGATGACAAGGCCTCAAAAAACATACATGGTGACTTAACCTTGCTTCAAGGTCAAGGTCGCAGGGGCCATAAATGTTGTATAAAAAAGTCATTTTTCACATTTTCCCAATTTTCTCTGAAGTTTTTGAGATTGGATACCTGACCTATATATAGTATATAGGGCAAAGTAATCCCTATCTTTTGATACCAGTTTGGTTGACCTTGCTTCAAGGTCAAGGTCACAGGAGCTCTTCAAAGTTAGATTGTATACATATTTTGAAGTGACCCTGACCCTGAACTATGGAAGATAACTGTTTCAAACTTAATAATTATGTGGGGCACATGTTATACTTTCATCATGAGACACATTTGGTCACATATCATCAAGGTCAAGGTCACTTTGACCCTTATAAAATGTGACCAAAATGGGGTAGTGAACCACTAAAAGTGACCATATCTCATGGTAGAAAGTGCCAATAAGCACCATTGTGCTTCCTATGTCTTGAATTAACAGCTTTGTGTTGCATGACCTTGAATGACCTTGACCTTGGGTCAAGGTCACATGTATTTTGGTAGGAAAAATGTGTAAAGCATTTCTTAGTGTATGATGTCATTGGTAGGTTTAGTTGTTTGACCTTGACCTTGAAGGTCACCTGAAGGTCAAGGTCATATAAAGGTCAAGGTCAAGCATGTGAGTCGTATGGGCTTTGCCCTTCTTGTTCCCCATGTAAATCTCTCTATTCATTTGTAATATTCATTGCATGCATTTGTTATTCACTCTGCTAACAAAGTGTGTGTGAGGTGGACAAGATGAAATCTGCAATAGCAGCAATAAAGATGTATCGTATTATATTGAATTAATTGTATTGTGTTTATTGTATTGTATTATATTGTAGTTTTAGAAGCACAAAGACTGAAAGAGCAGTACTTTTATATACTTATATATACACACAACACATTTAGTGGTTAGAATTGCATTTTAAAATTGCCAAAAAGAAACATTTTTCATTTGAACTCTTATTTCCTATCACATTTTGATCTCTTGCTACAATCAGTTTGATAGTTGGACCAGCTGATGAGAAGGTGAGATTGTGAGCAGGCCATCATGACTGAAATTTTTCTCTTTGCACAGCTGCACATGTTGGGGGAGGGAGGCAGTCGAGGTGCCTGTCTCGAGTCCACTCTGCTCAAACTGGTCTATGCTGGCAGTAAGTCTACCTCTCCTCTGTGTGTGTGTATGTATGTG
>JAWQFJ010012933.1:0-22500 GCA_034096865.1 Theodoxus fluviatilis | reverse complement strand
CATAGCAAAACGTCCAGATCAGTTGATACATATACTGACTGTATGAAAGATTGTTGTTGTTATTGTTTGTACCTATTACTTGTACATTGTTATTTCTCTCCCTTTTTACTGAATGGCTGTTTGGCTGTAGGGTGATTCTGCGCAGTCCCTATGTGGGTCGAGACTTCATGAGTCCCAGCCAGTACAAGCAGATGGCAGGCAGAGCAGGAAGGGCTGGCATCGACTCCTCAGGAGAAAGTATCCTCATCACACAGCGTCGTGACAGGGACAAGGTGAGTGATACTGTGCCTGTAGACCATTGTTTTTCCCTTCTTTCCAGCCAAATTGCTCCTTCTCAAGCCTTTCCTCAGTATACACTGCCCTGTCTCCTTATAGTTTGAGGACCTTGACTGGTTCTTTCAAATGGAATAGAATTATGTTGAATAGTTTTAGCATTTTTTCAGTGGTAATTGCCTCTCTACACCTTAACAATGCAAATACTCTTAACGTGCAACCCCTCCCCTCGCCTTCCCCCACTAAAAAAATTGTCCTATAAAGGAACTTCCTTAACCTTCCATTGTGTTTACTACATAGATCACTAGCTCCTAGCAGCCCCATATCCAGTAGTCTCCCCTCCTGCATGATGCACTGTCAGCTCCTCAACCTCTACTCACCTACTGAAACCCTGCCTTGACAGGTGGATTTAGGCAGGCAAGCTTTGTGTTTGGTTACGTGTGAGGTACAGTGCCATGTTTCAATCCCAGGGACAGGAGAAATCTGGATTATTTATTCAAATACTCATGTGAAAAATGAGGGAATGTTTATGACCTGAATGGCATCCCAATTTAAGTTGCTACTTTGACCTCTGCTCTCTGCTAAAAGCCTGTAGTAGGCAGTTATTGATGCAGGATTACAGATGTTCTTGCTTTGAGGTCATTTGTTGGCTAATTGTGCTCTCTATGCATTTTCCATACAGAGATGGAAACGTGCAGGAAACAGTTTGATCAAATGAGAGAATAGGAGGTTGTTAAATTACTTACCTGCATGTTGGTTTGATTTCAAGAAGAATGCAACGTGAGCTGTTGTCTAATGAACCCAAGGAATGGATGGAATGAAATTATATAGGACTTGAGTAAGGACTCCTGCCTGTCAGTAACAACGCTGAAGTGTTATTCAGCAGTCAAGCCTTGTGTCCAATACCTGTGTTCAATTTGAGATGATGCATATATTCAGCAGCCCAGTTTGCCTGGCACAAATGTGTTTCTTTTATCTTTCCTTTCCTGTCTCACAGGTGCTGGGGTTGCTGTCGGGGCCTGTGGACTCCTGTCTGAGCAGCCTGGTGTATGCTGAGGGCAAAGGCATGAGGCACCTGATACTCTCTGTTGTGGGTCTCCAGGTAAATTTCCTCTGGCAAGGAGATTATGTTTTCCCCTTGGTTAGTTTGTTAGTTATTCGGCAAACGAACTCAGATGTTTTCCCTTGGTTAGTTTGTTAGTTATTTGGCACAAGAACTCATATGTTTTCCCTTGGTTAGTTTGTTAGTTATTCAGCAAAAGAACTCAGATGTTTCCCCTTGGTTAGTTTGTTAGTTATTCAGCAAAATAACTCAGATGTTTCCCCTTGGTTAGTTTGTTAGTTATTCAGCAAAATAACTCAGATGTTTCCCCTTGGTTAGTTTGTTAGCTATTCAGCAAAATAACTCAGATGTTTCCCCTTGGTTAGTTTGTTAGTTATTTGGCAAAAGAACTCAAAAAGTTCACAACGGATTCTGTTGACATTCGGTGCAAGGTCAGGGTTTCACCCAAGGGACAATCCGTTACATTTTGGAAGCAATCTGTTATCTCGTTTTGGAATTACAACAGTAGAGAGAGATCTTATCATGCATCACAAAGTTAATGATGTCCAATCATTGATGATGCCCATGTATGCGTTCTCCACTGAGACCGCTAGCAGGCGCTAAAATGAACTAAACCTTGTAATGTCAGGCCTGGCTAGCAGAACATCCTGCCTGAATAACACAGGCCTTGGAAAGGAAATTGTGGCATCCTTGGTGGAGGTTTGCATTGCGCTCTCAGAGCGCTCTCAAGGTGTGACTGACTGTGCATGTTTTTCATACAAAGAAAGAATGGCTGGTCTGTTCTCTGTAAGTTTTGGAGCAGAGATGAACATTTTCAGGCTTTTCAGGTTTTTCAGGTTTTTGGGGGTCAGTTATCCGGACTTTTTAGAGGGTTCCAGTTTTTTTTCGCGAGGCTATCTTGCGCAACTTTGCGTGCTTTTGCGCTTATTTGTCGGCTTCTGCGCTTGTGTGCATGTTTTTTAGTTGCTTCTGCGCGCGTTCTTTAGTGACTGGAAGTCTCGCAGTCACAAACGCTGCGCAGTCGCACAACGAAAGCTCACAGCGTTGTAAAAAAATGGCGCATCGGGTGATTGGAAGAAACGAAGCTCCAAACACTAAAGAAAAAAAAGACATCAGGAACTAATTCCGATGGGATTGGCTAGATCAAAAGGTAGAAAACTTTCGTGTCGGCGATGTGATAAGGAAGATCGACGAGGATGGCCATGTGCAGTGCATTTGTTGGCCTCTTGTTTCTGTCTACCCGAAGATTGAAGGAGACTGGCTTTCCGAGTATGGAAATGAAGGCCCCCAAAGGCAAGATCTACACAGAGTGATCAACCCAAGAGTGCTTGAGTCAAACCCTGCAGGAGCCAACCCAGCCATTATGTGGACCAAAATGGGGATCCAAAGAAAAAACTGGCGTCCCAACCATTTTGTTGCATGCCTTCCAAAGCGACCTGAAGCTAGATGTTCCCAGTCCACTAATCAGGCTCACAATGCAAGAGCTGAGAAGAGAAAAGCTGTTGACATTAGAGACTTCCTTTCCCCCCCCAACAAAAAGCCAAGTTAAAAGAGAATCCATGGCTTCATGCCAAGTACTGCAGGCTTTCCACTAAAATTGCCAGTTGTTGTACTTCTCCAGCAAGTCCATTAAAGTTGTCGGTGAAACAAGTAAGTGATAGTCCTGCCTCCTAGTCCTGTGCTTCGCCGCTTCAATATTGCATACCCGAAAAAAAGTTCAGGCTTTTTTTGGTTACCCACTTTTCATCCCTGTGGAGCCACATACTGCAATTGCACTGAAATGCTTTACTCAACACAAACACAGTTCTGAATTCCAACCATTCACTGATAAATATAAATAGCTAAACCGTGGCTAGGGTACCCTAGAGTTTTCCTGTGAAGTAGTTGGATCTTCACCATGCATGTATAAATTTGTGATAACTGAGCCAGTCCTAATATGTGCAATATCATGAGGTGCCTATATGCATGCTGTTATTGCCATCAATGTCATTTTGAATAAAATGAGGATGAAGATGTTAGTGTCAAACTGATTAGTGTAAGAAATCATTACCCCCCCCCCCCCCCCCTTTACATGTTTTGTCCTTTTATTTTAGCCATTGGATGATGCAAGATGCAACATTTGTTAGCGCTTTTCTTCTCTTTGCACAAACTTCAAGGGTTTGCTGATACTTCCACAGATGGTGACGTCTCCAGAGGAGCTGGTGCAGATGTTGCAGAAGTCCTTGCTGTGGCTCCAGGCCGAGAGACTGCAATGTGATGTGAAGGCCTCCATCCAGCAAGCGCTGCAGCAGCTTGTGGATGTACAGCTTGTGAAGCAGGTCCGCACCACCACTCAAGATGGAAGCTTTGCCATCAAGCTGGAGGTTACAGCCCTGGGCAGAGCCAGCTTCAAAGGTAACAGTGGCCCTTTGGAAAACAACTGCAATGACAATGACAACAAAAAATGATTGGTGGAGGTGGTGGTGGTGGTGGTGGTGGTGGTGGTGGTGGTGGTGGTGGTGGTGGTGGTGGTGGTGGTGGTGGTGGTGGTGGTGGTGGTGATGGTGATGGTGGTGATGGTGGTGGGTGATGGTGGTGGTGATGGTGGTGGTGGGTGATGGTGGTTTTAATTATAATAGCAACAGCAGAGGTGTTGGTAGCAGTGATAGTGGTGATGATAGTTGAAGGATGGATGTAGGAGGAGGAGAAATAATGAATTTGAAAGCTTAATGATGACGATGATGATGATGATGCTGTCAGTGATAATGAATTTTTAGATATATGGTTAGGCCTACTTCCTGACATACAGTTAGAATAAAACTAGAGGTGCCTCTTGGCAGAAACCAGGCATTTCTCTACAGCTATCAAGTCAAGTACTGGGATTTGGATTACTTGGCATTGTACGAAGCGTAAAAAGACTGAAACCCAAGGCTGGTGGTGCTGAACTGTGGCAGGGTCGGTGGATCTGGACTACAGCCCCCAGCTGTACCGTGACCTTTGTCAGGCCGAGCACTCCCTGGTGCTGGTCACCCACCTGCACCTGCTGTACCTGGTGACGCCCTACGATGCTGCCAGCAACTTCACCCCCTCCTGGCTCATCTACTTCCAGCAGGTCAGTGTTCCCCCCTTCTCCTCGTCCCCTCTTTCTCTTGTTGATTCTTGATCCTGTAGTCCTTACATTCTTAATGAGTTTTACCAGGTAGGCCAATAACAGGACGCTGACCATTTTATGCTGTTTGAGACAGATTGAAAAGGAATAAGAGCATCTGCGGTAGAGCTGAATCTTTCATGTGTTATGAATAAATAGTTCAGTATTTATAATTTGGTGGGTGTTTCAGTCCCTGAAATATTCTCCACTTTTCATTTTGTAGTGCTTTCTTGTCTTTTATTAAATGAAGAGGTAGAAAGATTGTGTGTGTGTGTGTGTGTGTGTGTGTGTGTGTGTGTGTGTGTGTGTGTGTGTGTGTGCATGAACAAAAAGTAATTTCAGAAATGCTGACTATTAATGTTTGAGTTATGCTATTTTTTCCTTGGTCTGGTTGTGTTAGCCCTGAGGAAAGAAATATGAAATAAAAAGTGATGAATCACTTTACAATACCTAGATGGTGCTTCTACATAAGTCAAGTGCTAGTTTGAATGCCACAGTACTTGTCACTGACCGTTGTGACCTGCACTTGAGGGGGTGGGGGTGTGTTTGTTCAATAAACACATGTGGAACAAAAAAGTGGGTGAAATATTGTTTGGAAGCTTTACAGTCTTGTATAAAATGCAAAGTGGTATCTTGCATTCTCCTGCCAGGCAGCAGTCACATGGAATATCTGCAACCCAATGGGACATCTGAATTTGTTGGTAGTTGGCCACACAGGCAAGACAAGAACAAATTATAAATGCCAACCACATGCACTGGCTAAGATGCATCCCGGGCATCACCCAGAGTGACTGAATATCCAGGATTGCAGATCTTGAAAGAGCAGTGTCACAACAAAAACGTGTGTCTAAACATAGAGTGTTTGTCAATGTATGAATAGATCTGGAAACTCCTACCAGTGACGTTCTGCCTACATAGTGCATTTGTCGATCTTTAAATAGAATGCTTCTTGTCATTTCAATCCACTGGGAATTTCCTGATCTGTCTGTAGATCAATGTCTGTTCTGTGTTTGGACATACGTTTTTTGTAACAAATATCGTCTTTTATATTAATAGATATCAGGAAAATTGTCCATCGTTATGAATAGACCTGGGAAACCTCTGATCTAATTGTAGAAAAGCACAAACCAAGTGTCCAATCAGCATGGCAAAACAAACTTTTGACGAAAAAATGACATCAGATCTATTATTATCGTCCAATAAAAGTATCGACAAACACTCCATGTTTAGACACACTTTTTTTGTCGCGACAAGCAGGAGTCCTGTCCATGTACACACTCCGAAAGCAACCACTGCATTCACTGGGTCATGTCTCCTGTTTAATTAAAGTATGGACAAATATCCCAAAATCTTCTCAATGGAAAACTTACAAAGGGAAAAAGGCCAACCAGTTGCACTATGAAAACATGTGCAGGTCCCATCTCAAGGTACTGGGGATCAGTGTGGATGGCTGGCAGGCGACTGCTTCAGACAAAAGTGCCTGGAGACAAGGGGTACAGAGGGGCCTCTCCCAGTTTAAAAGGAAAGTGAAGTACTGATCGACACCTACATGCTACCTGACTATACAATCTCTGGTTTTTGTCAGGGATTTCCTCAGTGTATCTCCATGCATCTATCCATCTGTTGCTACTGTTTCTTCAAATGATGACGACATTTACTGAGTTTGTCCTCAGGCGTTTTTCAGTCTTTCACTTCAAGTTTGCTTGCACTGCTGCTGTTCCATAAGATGGGGAAGCTGGACCCAGTGGAGATGCAGGTGGCTTCTCTCGTTGGAGTGACAGAGCAGTACATCACACTCATGGCAGCAGGAAAGCGCATCAAGAAGGTATGGCTGTTGCAAGGCCAGGTGATGCCATCCATGGTGTGCTTTGGGGAACTTGCAGTGGTGATGTGATAGAATGTTTATCACAGTCTGTGTGAATGTGTGTGTGTGTGTTTGTGTGTGTGTGTTTGTGTGTGTGTGTGTATGTGTGTGTGTGAGTGTATAATGAGGTGTGAAAGAGAGAGAGTGAGTGAGTTTGTATGTGTGTTTGTGTACTTGTGTGTTTGTGTACTTGTGTGTTTGTATGTGTGTGTGTGTGTGTGTGTGTGTTCGTGTTATGAGGTGTCAAAGAGAGTGAGTGAGTTTGTATGTGTGTTAATTGTACTTATATGTTTGTGTGTGCGTGTGTGTGTGTGTGTGTGTGTGCGCGCGCGCATGCGTGCGCATGTGCCAGTAGAGGGTGGCAGAGAGTCACACACACACTCACACACACACACACACACACACAGTCAAAGGCTCTCATAACTTGCTGATTAAAAACATGAACAGAAACAGGTGTCTATGTATAAACATACAAATAAGACACATTTATCTCACTTTAGCCTGATAATTTTTATCCCTCCAGCCCTGTGACGAGGGCGTGGCCAGGCGCTTCTACTGGACACTGATGCTCTATGAGCTGTGGAAGCAGAAGTCGGTGTGGGAGGTGGCTGAGGTGTTCCAGGTGCCAAGAGGCTTCCTGCAGAATCTGCTGACTGGCGCTGCCAGCTTTGCTGCCTGTGTCTTCCACTTCACCAAGGTGGGCCCTCAGTGCCTGGGACTGCTCTTGTGTCTGTAGGGATGTGCCTGTTTGCTTGAAGCCTCATGTCCCCCTCTTCTGTCTGCTGCCGTCCTTGTCCTGTGCTGCCTGTTGTTTTGCTCCTCCATTGTCTGTCACTACTCACTGTGTTTACATGGCTCCATCCCATTGCCTTTATTCTTGTGGGTGCTTGGAGAGTTGGGGTGGGGGGGTAGGAGGATGTGCATTGTTGTTTGTCATGGTAGTGTCGACCTTTACCTCAATTTAAAGACCATGTGGCTTGTGCTGCCTTGTGTCCCATCTGTTCAGTCTTTGTTTCATCCCTTATCGCTCTACATGAGTTTTTCATAAGAGTTATCCCTGACTCATGTATCCTTGTACCCTTTTCTTTCAGATTTCTTTCCCTTCTCCATTTCCTCCACACACACACACACACACACCCCACCCCCACCCCCATCCCCACACCCCTTTTTTTCAATTCTACTCTCTACTGTCTCTGGATTTTTTACCAAAGAGTGCATGATAATCCGCAAGGTCACTTTATGGCAAACATTTTCCCAGGAAGTCTGACTTGGTATTCCTTAAGGTGTTTATGTGAGTAATGCTGATTGATCCTCTTTCTAATTCTATAACTATGAGCCTTTGTCTTGTGATCTCTGCAACTGCAAGATCTGTGCCAACTGGGAACCTGATACCACCCTTCTGCAGGAGATGGATGAGCTGTGGGCTTTCCAAGACCTGTTGGGGAACTTTGTGAAGCGCCTTGCCTACTGCGTGACCTCTGACCTGGTTCCACTGATGGAGATTCCTGGCATCAAAGTGGTAAGAGCTGCTCAGGCAGGGCTTCTTGGACATGACTCTTGGAGCCAGGGCAAAGAAAAACCTCTGAATCAGTTCTCTGTGCATGTATGTGTATATGTGTGTGTGTATGTGTGTGTGTGTGTGATATGTGTGTGTGATATGTGTGTGTGTGTGTGATGTGTGTGTGTGTGTGTGTGTGTGTGTGAGGTGTGTGTGAGAGGTGTGTGTGTGTGTGTGTGTTTGTGTGTGTGTTTGTGTGTGTGTGTGTGTGTGTGTGTTTGTGTGTGTGTGTTTGTGTGTGTGTGTGTGTGAGTGTGTGAATGTGTTTGGGGGGGGGGGGGGGCGTGTGTTATTTTTTTGTTCAGGTTTGAGTGTGTTTAGTGTTTGAATAAAGTGATGAAGAAAAGAATATTTAGTCAAATGTGATGTGATTCGATTTAGTGGCAAAAATATATACTTCACATCTGATTGAAGATTTAGAAGCAGATGTTTCAAAAATATGGTTTTATGATAAACATGATTTGAAAGTTGATTGTAGGCAATGTTTGTCCTCATTTCTTCAATGGGTGTGTACCAGTAATCTAAGGCAAACAACACATCTTCAAAATTGGATTGCAGAGTGCTTCATCATTATGTGTGAACTGTTTATGACATTATAGATAGACCAATATCTATTGATATGATTAAAGATACTGTTGATCAAGAAAACAAGCTCCTGTCTGGGACCTAGAGGAGAGTATCTGGTAGAGCGTGACTTTCCATACAGGGACGAGCGCGGCAGCTCCATGCAGCTGGCTACAGGAATCTGCAGGCTGTTGCACATGCTGATCCCAAGGCCCTGGTCAGCTGTGTGGAGCACCTGTCTTGCAAGGCAGCCAACCAGATTGTGGCCTCTGCTCAGGTAGGGGCATGCATGAAACCAAACTGAAATGTTGATTAGTTGCTCACATTACTTGTTGGATTCCTATAAGAAAGCACTCACACTTGCATTCATGCATCATGCTTGCAAACAGGTATATTTTCATTAAGTCACGGACACACAGGCATGCATTTTTTCTTTCTCTGTATGTGTATCTATCTATTTGTCCTTCTGTCCATCTATTCATCTGTCTGTCCATTTACCCATTTGCCTGCCTGGTAGGCAGGCAGGCTGACTTGCTGGCTGACCAGCCATCTTGTCCATCAAGATCCCTCTCTCTCTTTCTCTCTCTCTCTCTCTCTCTCTCTCTCTCTCTCTCTCTCTCTCTCTCTCTCTCTCTCTCTCTCTCTCTCTCTCTCTCTCTCTCTCTCTCTCTCTCCCCCTCCCCCTGTGGGTTCGGGATAAGAATTGACCTACCGTGTCACCCTACGTGATTCGTAAGAGGCGAATAACTAGGGACACTGTTACTTGATTTACGTTTACTCTAAACTGTTCCAGTGATTTTCATGCTTAATGGCCTTTACATAGCCTTCAAAGGCTGATGGGCCGTAAAACACCATCCATCCATCCTCTCTCTCTCTCTCTCTCTCTCTCTCTCTCTCTCTCTCTCTCTCTCTCTCTCTCAACAGGAGGGCATTTATTGCAGAATTGCTTTATCCCTCCAGGTTTACTGGAGGTACTACAGACTTTATCTGTCTGTGTGTGTGTGTGTGTGTGTGTGTCTGTCAGTCCCGACTTAACGGCTGATTTCTCAAAAACAACTGGACGGATTTCCTTGACATTTTGCACACTTACTGGAAGTTAGGTCCGATTGAATGTATCAAATTTTCAGAATCGAGGTTTGAAAAGAAATTGTTTTTTTAAGGTCGTAAACTCAAAAGCATCTCCCTAATATGTCAATTGACGGAATGGCGAAATGCAAAATGTGTGACGTCATCAATAACGTGACGTAATTTTATCTGTATGTCTGTCTCTCTGTCCCGACTTAACGGCTGATTTCTCAAAAACTACTGGACGGATTTCCTTGACATTTTGCACACTTACTGGAAGTTAGGTCCGATTGAATGTATCAAATTTTCAGAATCGAGGTTTGAAAAGAAAGTGATTTATTTAGGTCGTAAACTCGAAAACACCCCCCCCCCTGAAATGTCAGTTGACGGAATGGCGATAATATTTCGCCTTTTCCTTCACTCCCGTCACCAGCAGCGTTTCTCCCACGCTGTACGAGCGCTCACCAATTACATAAATAGTTTTCGTGATCCTCCCCAGAAGAAAAAAATCGCCTTTGCTTAAAAAATACCATTTTACAGTCAAAATTGTCCACCCGCGCGGCCGGTCCGAACCTTCGAACAGCCACTCTGTCTGAGTGCAACAACTTGGTAGTCTGTTCGCGTGGCCTAATGGCAGTGAATCGATATTAAACTTGGCAGAAATAGACCTTGAGTATCCTAAAATGTACAAGACCACTCAAATTTCATGAACTATCATCCATTTATCTACAATTTACAGTGCAAAATACGAAGCGACGGAGTTTACGGAAAAGAACGTTATAATTGCTTTACAAACACTTAGTCATGTTAGTTCCCGAATGGCTCATCTGGTAGAGCGTTGGACTATTGTATTGTTACGTCATGCGTGAACGGGTTCGAATCCACGCTGAAACTTTTTTCCCCTCTTTTTTCAAGAGGTTGCGGGTTCGAAGCCGACCTGTTTTTGTGTTTGTGTCAGACATGGGACTGATCCGTATTTATACTGATTTCCGTATTTTTTAAAAGTCAATGGGTCATTTCTGAGATCGACGCAAATCCGAAGAGAAAATTGGGGGGGGGGGGGGGGGTAGGGTGAACTTTGGCGCCTTCGCAAGTTCGGTTGTCGGGTCGTTCCGTCATGTTTCACGAAGTACTGCGACGTCATTTATCCAAACTTTGCGCTCGTTTTGATTGGTCATGATCATTGCCGATCTTTGCCGAAGCTGAAAATACTCGTTTTCGGATTCTCCGAGCGCTTGTGCAGTTGTGAAGTCGAAGCAGTCAAAATGGCGATTTACTCCTATCGAGTGTTGACGGAAAATGAAAGTGTTGAGTCCGCGAACATCGACAAGGTTGACAGTGTGAAAAACAAATGGAAAGCGCAATGGCTGTCGGAGAGAGTTGTAGTGAAATACAAGGGCAAGGAGAGATCCCAGTTGATCGGCGATTCCATCGCAAAAATCGACGTGCCTGGAGAAGCCATTTGCAAGTGGTGCGAGAAAGGAATCATCAATTACGGGACAAATGGAAAGTCTGCGTTGGTAAAGCATCTCACCACCAACAAACACGCACTGAAATTGGATTTGCATCGAACAACGCCGTCTGTGGACCCAAAGATTCGGCAGCCACTGGAACTCCCTGGAGATCAACCCGTGTTGTACCTCATCATGCTACGGTTCCAGTTGATGGCCGAAGTCGTAGACCATCCCACATTGCTTTTGCTCGGAAATCATGGAGCCGCAAGGTAGCCTCTTCTTCTAAAAATAAGCTGCAGACTCCCACACCCTCCACATCAGCTGTGGTCAGTGCTTCGAGACGGGAAACTGTACCTCCAGTCACTGCTAATGGTGTGTCTCCGGGGTTTTGTATTCCCAAGGTGGCCTCTTCTTCCGCCATGAAGGTGGTGCAGACCCCCATCAACAAAAGATCGTCATCTGTGCCCGTGAGTGAAGCTAATGTGGTGCCGGCCCCAGCAAAGAAAAGGCAGGTTTCCAGTGGTGACCTGAGGGATTTCTTCAGCAAACTTCCCAGAGTATCAATGAAATGAAGAATAAACAGTCACAAAATGAACAGACTTTTCTATGTACAATTTTTTGGTATTTGCACACCCAACACACAACTATTGATGGCAGAGATCAATCTAAAACAGACATATGATTTTGGGTGAGTACTTAAATTTTTTTACTTTTTTTGGTACTGTAGCTGTTTCAGTGAACAGCCTAGAAAGTTAATTTTCCTGCTCAGATTGCATCAGATTGCACCATTTGGCTTCCCCTATTAAAAAAAAATTCAGGGGGGGCATGCCCCCGGACCTCCCTAGCTTGCTTGGCGCTTGGCGCCGTCGGTTCGGCGCTTCGCGCCTTCAGTTTCAGTATTTTTCACAATTCCCTTGTCCCATATCTGTTGTGTGTGTGTGTTTTCTCCCTCTCTTTTCTCGAGAGGTTGTGGGTTCAAACCCGATCTTTTTATTTTATTTTTTTAATGCCAAAACCTGGAGGTTCAGCGCCAGCAGTTTTTATCTTGCACTCTTTTTTTCATGAACTCTTTCTACAACTGGAGGCAAAAGGTTGTTCAATAAATTCATACTTGCTGATGCAAAGTTTGGGCCAGGTGTTGAGAGTACATTGCTGCTGCTTGTGTTGCAGGTGCTGCTTGCAGAGAAGGCAGAGGCATTGATGGAAGAGGTGGAGGAGCTGGTCAGGCTGCCTGCCCCAGAACACATCCCTGCTGACCTCCCTGTTGCACCTGAGAACATAGCTGCCTAACCCAGAGAGTGTCTCAGCAAACTGCTCTCTGGCTGGATGCTCTACAAAGACTGACTCCCTAATGACCTCGCATCATAGTGTGGTTAGAACAGTGCCAGAAGATCTCTTTGTTCCACCCAACAACATGGTTGTCTGAGTTTGAGCAGTCGAGCTGACTTTTCTTTCTGGTCTCTCTAAGAAAGACTGGACCCCTGCTAACCTGTCCTTCCTGACCCAGAAGTGAGTCTTGCTGACTTCCCTGTGGAACAACATTGCCTATTTAATCCAGAACTGATTCCAGCAAATCATTCCACACCTCAGTATCCTTAGAGCTAATTCTTTCAAAACAATCCTGTCTGCCTGGGACTCCAGCACTCCTCACTGGAATAGCCGGGACTGTCTGGACTATTTGAATGTGATGGAAAAGATGAAATGAATGTGCTAAATTAATGTATGACCTGGTCCTCTTTGTGTACCACCAGTTGTGTTTGAAATATGTCAGAACCTGTTGTTTCAAGGAGTGTTTGAGTGTTTTGGCAGATGTGTGCTAAATAATGGAAATAGTTGCAAGACTGTGGCTCTTGTGAACTGCAAAAGTGCTCAGTGCTGTCTTAGAGCTCATTTTGTGTAATTTTCCCTTCACTGGTGCTTACTGTATGACAAAGAGCCATTAACTAGTGGACTTAGTGAAAGTGTGGGTGCTGGACACCATGGGGAATAAAATGTTCCGTAGCCATTATTAACTGTCACTTAATGTCTTGTTCAACACTTTCATGAATGAGCTGAACACTGCTTATCTACATGTAGGATTGTGGCAGATGTGAGGCTTGTATGTTCATCTTTGGTCACAATGTAAGTTTATGATGACTTGAATTGTCATGAAAACCATGCCTGATGAGAAATGCAGACGAAGAATGGTTGCTATGAAAGTTGTGCGTGCATGTTATGAACAGAGGAGAAAGAGATCTTGTTTTGTGAATTTCATTGTTTATACTTGAATTTGTGATTTGGTGTTATATGCAATGCAACCTTGGTTGTTTCAGTGCGTTTGCCATTTGAATATCTAGCTTTTGAAAAGTGGAATCATTTACCTCATGAATTTGCATGTACAAAGAAGTCTCCTATTTACACACTGATACATTCAGCATCTGTGCTGAACATTTCAATGTGGACTGAATTCCCTGCTGGGCCAGGGTGCAGTGTTGGAGCTCTTTACAGGAGTGTACACATCATTCTGTTTAAAACAGTTTCTCAGCCTCTTTCATTATTCACCCAAGCCTGTACAATTATTGAAATACTAGTGTTGAGATGCTGAATGAAAGTTGTAAAAGAGTACAAAGAGAAAAAAAGAAATAAAATTAAAGTTTGGCGCAATAGTATGTTTTCGTCATGTGTCTGCTCTATAATGGAAAATCAAGATGTGTGTACCCTGTAGTGCCCGATGCATGCGCACAGCAAGCCAGTCAGGTGAAATGACCATAAGCTTTGTAAGAAAATAAGTCATTCTGGATAGGAGTTGGATCTGTTTTATATTGCTTCCACTCCAATAGCTGTGCAGATACAGACACAAGTAAATCAAAACATGCAATGAATAATTTTGAAGACTTAATTAACCTCTCAACATAAACAGAGCAAACAAGATAAATTTACAAAAATATGAAAGATACTGTTTGAAAGAAAACATTTCAAATATAGGTACATGTATCAGCTCTTGAGAATACCCAGACAAAAGCAAAGTTACAGATTAAATCACGTTGAAACATTCTGATGTGGTCGAGTGAATATTCAGTCCACTGCATCTTCCAGATGGAAAAGTTTGGGCTTCTTTGTAGTCTTTTCACTTAGTTTGATCTCGGGGTGCCAAGAAGCCTACAGTTTCAGGGAACTTTGACCTGGCACATTATCCACTGACTGGTCCCATCACAAGTGCCAGTGCAGACTGAAGGCAGCACTGGCAAGGATCTTGTCAGTCCAACATCGTGTTTTCTGGATTCTTGTAGTCTGGCGCAATTGCCAACATGTATGCAACACACACCAATATGTCTGGGTGATCTGTACATGTGCTGAAATCTACATCCTCACCACAGACAAAATGGGCACAACATGTATCTCTGCATTCATACCATGATGTGGATATAAGTCAATGATGTAGAATGTACCTAGAGTGACTGATGGGTTGTGAAATCTATATTCATCTCTTACTAATGAGTTCTGCCTAACTACTCTTCATCCATAGTCATAAAAAGCATGAACAACAGCACAAAATGGGAAACATGTCAAGTTACTCACCAACCAGTACTAAGCTTTAAGCTTTCTATGATAAAGAAATTCTCAATCGTCTTTGCGCATGTGGCATGGAGACAGTTTCCTACATCAGCACTCAGGACAAATAACAAGGACACACAATTCACGATGAATTAAAAAGCACAAAAACAAAAGCACACGAAAGAAACTGACTGAAAATAGCGTCTCATGGAATTCAAAATACCTTGCAAATGTACCGTTCAGTCACTTGATATTGCTTCATCGATTACCATTGAAATGAAAAAAAAACTAAACTTCAACAGCGTCAATACTGACAGGAAATATTCTAGTGTAGTCATAATGTGGAATAATTGCATAGTCTGTTGACACTGTACACATCTTAAATGACTCGTGTCAGTAACCAAGACAATTCTAGATTCCGCCCTAGTACCACAACCCTTAGTCTTCATGTGCCACTCCAATTTCTCACCATTTTTGTTGTAAGGCAGTGGGTCACAATCCTTAGCGTGGGCCAATGATCAAACCGTTTGGGCACTAATCAAGACCAAAGAAAAATGGGAACGTCTCTACCAATGGTGCCACATGACTGACAGACCAAATCACTAATAACGTCGCTAGACGTGCAAGTACGTTGGTCTGAACCAATACTGCACTTCCCAGACTCGACGTTTCATTGGCTGGCTGCCTGTCCATCCTTCAAAGGCCACACGTTAATGTCCAAGCTGCAGCGCTACGCCATAGCGTAGAGGACTAGGACCAAGGCAGATACGATGACGCCATAAGCAGATCTGATGACGTCATTACCATTACCCGCGTTAACGTTGACGTTGTTATGGCTGTGGCCGGTGCCGTTTCCTGAGGAGTTCGTGGCCCCCCACAGGTACAGACTTGGTGGTGAGCCCCTCAGGAGCACTGGTGCTGACGTCACCAGGGGCATTTGAGAATGGTGCTTCAGTACGACAGTTCCTAGAACGAATCAAGGCAATGTGAATACCAAACACGTTGGACGCCTCTCTCTCTCTCTCTCTCTCTCTCTCTCTCTCTCTCTCTCTCTCTCTCTCTCCGTACACACACGCGCGCGCGCACCCACACGACACGCACGCAAGCACATCATCCTGCTTGCATTCTGATACTAACACTTCTTGTGACACACACGCTCTCTCCAACTCTCCACCCACCCTCCTAATCCCACTCCTATCCCATCCAATGCTTGTATCCCACCTCCACTCCCATCCCACCCTACCCTCATTCCCACCACATTACAACTCTCCGCAACTAACCCTCCCCCCCCCCCCCCCCCACCCCCACCACACCCCCACCCCACCCCATTCCCCCGGCTCCTCACGTTCCATTTTTACATCACTTACCCTGATAGACGTCACCCCATGCCAGCATGAGGTAGTAAGGCTGTGTCAGGGAAAACATTTTGGGACCGTTGTCTGCATAGACCATCATGCTTTGGGGCATGGTGAAGCGGCAGTAGACAAGCCCGTTCTCCTTCTTGGTCGCCAGTCCTTTCAGCCCTTTCTGTGAGGGAAAGACACAGTGACAGATGCGGTGAGGACAAGGTGTACGAACAGCCAGGCCAGGCAGAGCAAGAAGTAGCTAGGAGGTATGACGTACAAGTATATGGGGGGGGGGGGGGGGGGGGGGGGGGAGAGATGATATATTGGAAAGACAGTGGGAGAATAAATGAATGCGAAAAGAGGGGAAATTTTGGACTTTTACTGTGAAATGCCTCGGAAATTAACTCCAGGGTTATGAAGTGAGCAGACAAATTTAATCTGCTGGTCGGCATGCTCACCCTGTACTGCCAGAAGTTGTAACGGTGTGGGTTGTAGCCGTGTTGCACCGACGTACGACCATTGCCATCAGCCACACACGACACTGTCTGGTCGTCGCCCTGCAAACAAGAAACAGCCGCAGTTGTTGACGTAACTTCGATACCTTCTGCCATGCAAGGACCCACATGGTGACAGTGACTAAGTCGACTGAACGAAATGGGTGTGCGTACCCCTCTGTGTGTGTGTGTGTGTGTGTGTGCGCGCGCGCGCGCGCGCGCGCATGTGTGTGTGCGTGTGCAAAAGTTGAGATTTGACAGCTAGTGAATCGGGCAGAAGCCCATTCTCAACTTCTGCCACTCAGCGTCCCGAGTCAAGGCTGCATTACAGGATCATGCCAACTAAACTACGCAGTTTTAGTTTTACTCCTCACCTTCCTACTCTTCAGTTGCTCGTAAAGTTTGAGTGAGTGGGTGGGTGGGAGAGTGGGTGGTGGGTGAGTGAGTGGGTGGGTGGGTGAGTGAGAGAAGTAAAGTGAGTGAGTGAGAGTGAGTGAAGTGAGTGAAGTGAGTGGGTGGGTGGGTGATTGAGTGAGTGAGTGAGTAAAGTGAGAGCGAGTGAAGTGAGAGCGAGTGAAGTGAGTGATAGTGAGTGAGTGAATGAGTGATTTGGTGGGTGGGTGAGTGAGTGAGTGGCTGAGTGGGCGAGTGTGTGTGTGTGTGTGTGTGTGTGTGTGTGTGTGTGTGTGTGTGTGTGTGTGAAAGTGTATGCGCGCGTGCGTGCTTGTGTTTGTGTGCGTTCGAGCTTGTTTGTTAATTGAGTTATGCTTTGCTAACATGATTTCAAGCCTTACTGCGGATGATGATTTCAAGCCTATTTGCGGATTGGAATTTGAGCTTGTTTGCGTGTTTTGTCTTGTCACTCATCCCTCTTTGTCTAGTATGGACTCTCTCTCTCTCTCTCTCTCTCTCTCTCTCTCACACACACACACACACACACACACACACACGCACGCACGCACGCACGCACACACGCACGCACTCCATTACACCCAAATGCCATAGCTGAAAGATTTACAAACTGTACTTTGACACCAGTTGTTCCTATTTCGATCTCTCGATGATCCAAGCCTCACCATGAGAGTATCGTTGGACAGTCCAAGAGACACGTAAGCCTCGGCCCGGGCCAACATTTCGAAGATGACGTCACTTCCGTTCGTGGCAAAGGTCAGGGCATGATTGCAGGTGGACGGGTTGGCACCACAGCCACTGGGGTGAAGCACACAGCTCTTTCCTGTGCCACACGTGGTCAGGTCCACTGATGGAAGCGTCCCAGAGACCAAAGGGTTCTGCAATGCAACAATCGTGGCGAATTTGTAGATCGAAGATGCTTCCTAGTATAACAAAAGGCCAGAGCGCCCCCAGTCCCCCGGGCTCATCCAACCCCACCCCACCCCACCCCTCACCCCATCCCACCACCACCCCTCACCCCCACCCGCTGGGCTTCCAAGATACTTCCAAATAAAATAGTTTCAATGCTTCCAAGTTACCGAATGATAGTCTTGGCTGAAAGCCGAAAGCTCAAAGCGTGAAGTGGCTAAACGCTTCCCAGCGATAAGCAGTAATAATTATTGATTTGGAAACCAATTTTGCCGTGGTAATTACAAAGGTAGTTAAATGTTTTTAAATTTTACAAGATCATTAGTTCTGTGCACACCCAAAGGTGCCTGAGTGGGAAGAGTGAAAAGAAAAGGGCCCTTACCTCATAGGATGGAGAGATGACAGTGCTAGAATCAACTGGAGACACGGGCTTTTCTAAGCCAATCCAGAACACCACTTTGGACTGCACTATGGTGGCCCTGAATAAGGGAAAAAACTCTGTGGTCTTTGACTGGATACAGGTCTCGAGTGGCTGGAATAATCTCCCCTGACTCAACGTCGGAATCGTTGTTCGGACGCTTAAGTACATACATGCATACGTTGACAAATACAAGTCGCTCAGAACGTCACAAGAACGACCATATGCGACTACGTTCGTTATATCACTTAGTGGAAGATTCACACTCGTGCTCGTAAAGCATGCTTGCACTCAAACCTGCATACCCACGCGCACATACACCGAGCGAGGGAGGGAGGGAGGCAGGTAGGCAGGCAGGCAGGGTCGAAACGCACACTAACAGGAGTGCTTGCCCGCGTGCACGTGTGTACGTGTTTGCGTGCATATAATGTGTATTTGCGTATGTATATATGCATAGGAGTGTGCACTAGGAGAGAGTGGGTGCGTGCGTGTGTGTGTGTGCGTGCGTGTGCATTTGTGTCTATGTGTATGAGTGCATCCTCACCGAAACACCACGGGTCCAACGTTGGAAGCTGGTGCGGTCCAGTTGAATTGGAGTCTTATTACAGGCGTCGGGTTGGTGTGAGTGACGAAGTTCTATGGAATACACAAACGAATTAAAGCATCCGATGGCTGTGAAATGGTACAACCGACTAAATGCCTTTGATCAATGTATCCGCTTTTTTGAATAACTTTTACAAACGAATAAACGCTTGACCTTTTTGTCACACGGGAAGTATAGGTCAGAGGAACTGAATTGCACTTTACTGTCTTCGCGAGAAGGTGCAACCATGTACGGCTCGTTTAGCGATTTCAGGACCCCTGGAACACAGGAACCACGAGCTACTCGGTCACGTCTGGCAAACCTTCAATCAAGAAAATGTGATATTATGGCAGAGAGTGTTAAAAAGCTAGGCAAAGGCTGATCTCACTGTGCAGCGCTCTATCCATTTGCATGCACGTTAACTGCAGGATGTGGCTTTTTGAGGCCAGGCCATAGATTTGGATCATTCTGTAAACCCGAGTCAAGTTGCCGGTAGGCGAAATCTCTAGTTTACTAGAAAAAAAAAAAAAAAAAAAAAAGAAGAAATTAACAAAAATAAAAAATCACAACAAAATAAAAAAAAAAAAAAAAGGATATAAAAAAAAAAAAAAAAAAAAAAAAAAGAAAAATTGGTAAAAAAGAAAAAAAAAAAAAGACAATAGAAGAAAAAAATAAAAAATTAAAAAGAAAAAATAAAAGAAAAAAAAAATAATATTAAAAAAAAAATAAAAAAAAAAAAAAAAAAAAAATACAGAAGTACTTAAAAAAATGACCTAAAAAGCAAAAAAAAAAAAAAGAACAAAATAAGATAAAAAAAACGAAAAAGAAAAAAACAAAAAAAAAAAAAAAGTAAAAAAAAATAAAAACAAAAAAAAAAAAAAAATAGAAAAAAAAAAAAAATGAAACAAAAAAAAAAAAAAAAAAAAAAAAAACTTTTTTTTAAAATAATAATGAAAACAAAAAATGCAAAGAAAAAAAAAAAAAGAAAAATAAAAAAAAAAAAAAAAAAAAAAAAAAAAATAAAATAAAAAAAAAATATTAAATTTATAAATAAAAAAAAAAAAAGAAAAAAAAAAAAAAAAAAAAAAAATAACAAACTAAATGTATGAAAAAAAAAAAAAGATTGATAAACTAAAAAAAAAAATACTACAAAAATAAAAAAAAAAGAAAAAAAACCAAAAAAAAAAAAAACAAGCAAAAAAGAAAAACAAAAAAAAAAAAGAAAAAGCAAAAAAAAAAAAAAAAAAATAAAAAAAAAGAAAAAAAGAAAAAAAAAAAACAAAAAAAAAAAATGGATGATAATAAGAGATTACAAAAAAAAAAAAATAAAAATAAAAAAATAAAACAAAAAAAAATCAAATGAACAAAAAAAAAACAAAAACAAAAAAAAAAAAATAAAAAATTTTAAAAAATTTAAAGAAAGAAAAAAAAAAAACAAATTAAAAACATGGAAAAAAAAAGAAACAAGTGATCAAACAAAAAAAAATAAAAAAAGAAAAAAAAAAAAAAAAAAAAATAAAAAAAACATAAAAAAAAAAAAAAAGTTGATAAAAAAAAAACAAAAAAAAAATAAAAAAAAAAAAAAAAAAAAAAAATGAATAATAAAAATCCATGCATCTTCAAAGAAAAGAAAAACCAAAAAAAATAAAACAAAAGTAAAAAAAAGAAAAAAAATAAAAAGGGAAAAAAAAAAAAAAAAAAAGAAAAAAAAAAAAAAATAAAAACCAACAATGAAAAAAAAACGAGAGAAAAGAAAGATGAACGAATAAAAGAAAATCTAATAAAAGTAAAAAAAATAAAAAATAAAAAAAAAAAAAAAAAAAAAAAAAAAAAGGAATGTAATAAAAAAAAAAGAAAAAAAAAAACAAAGGAAAAAATAAAAAAAAAAAAAGAAGTAAAGAAAAAAAAACATAAAAAAAAGAATCAAATTGTTACCCAAATCACATCGAAAATAAAAAAATGAAAAAAAAAAATAAGAAAAAAAATTAAAGAGAGAGAGAAAAAGAACTAAGACCAGTGGACGACTTAGTAATAAGAAGGAACAAAAAAACCGCAAGACCAGTGAACATTAAAATTTGAAATAAACTAACACAAAAACAGAAAACATCAAAGGGAAAAGAAAAAAATAAGAATAAAAAGAAAAAAAAATAAGAAACTCGAAGGAATAGAGGCTAAAAGATGAAAAGAGATAAAAAAAAAACTTCCGCCGTCTCTCTTTCCCCCGTCTCACTCCCCCCCCCTTTCCTTTTTTTGCGATGTTAGAGTGGGTTCGGTCTACTCTCTGACTTGCCTTTGATAGTGGTAATTCTCGATTACGTATAGCTCTTGTTTTTGAGTTTGCTGTCGTTTGTTGGCTTGTTCGGTTCTGTGGATACGTTCGGTTGTCGGTGTTTGTTGCTTATAGAGTAGGGTTTCTTTGCTTTTTTTTTTCAATAATTGATCTGAGAATGGAGATATTAAAAGATACTAATTTCATTAAGGAATTATCAATAAATAATCACAAATAAAAATAATAAAAAAATGAAAATGGCTGACCATTATTGTCATGAGAAGACAAGGCATATAATCTAATGTAATGGTTACTTCCAATATGGAATAAATAGCTATACCTACATAAAATAAAGGAATAGTTAATTCTAGAAAATACGACTGATTCTTCATAAGAGAATATCCGAGGTAGAGAACTAACATATCCAAGCTGATTGACAGGCAATGGACAACACAGTTCGAGGAGTAATAAAAACACGAAGAGACAAGGAAGAGAGAATTGAAACTCGACTATTAGACATAGATAAAAAAATAAAGTCTAAAAATGTGATGGCAATCATGGCTAGGAACAGACAATCTATTACCTAGTGGGAGTAAATGAGGAAAATTTATACATGATGAAATTAGAAAAAAAGAATGAATAAGAATAGACTAACCAAATAAAATAACAACATGAGAATGGATATGTCTCTATATTAATCTATAAAATAAGCGAATTTATTAGAGGATATTAAATGTAATGAAAGATAAACGGAATGAATAAACTATAATATCATTGGAGCTAGTAATTAGGTGTGTCTGTTTGTCGATTCTCTTTGGTTTACTGTTTCGGTATTTCATTGTTCTCTTGTTCGGGGTTGACGTTTTTTGTTTTTTTCCATTAGGGCCTGTTTTTTTGCTCTGGTTTCTCTGTTTGTTCCTTGGTTTTTTGCGTATTGGGATTTGGGCTGGGTCTTTTTGGTATCTTTCTGTATTGTCTGATGGCGTGTTTTTGGGTCAGTTGTCTGTTATCTGTCTCTCGTTTTGTATCTCTGGGTAGTGCTGTCTTGTTAGGGATTTTTAACTTTGATAATTTCGTATGGGAAATAACTGGAAGATATAATATTGGATAAAAATTAACAATGTAATGAGGACATATATGGGAAATATATAATAAAATTATTAGTAAACACTTTAATGATAAAGAATATAATATAACAGAATTCAGAAAGGTTATAAAATAATATCCGTCTCTAATTCGGGAAATTTACTAAATTTAATTAGGTACGTCTTTGGGTTTTTAGTTTTCTTTCGGTGTCATTGTTTGTTTTTCTCTTTCCTATTCCGTTGATTTTTGTTTTCGTTTGTGTTTGTGGTTCGGTTGATTGATTGTTTAGGTTACTGCGTTATACGTGTTTGTTGGTTTTCCTTTATGATGGGCTTTTGGTTTGTTTCTGATGTTTTCCGTCTTTGTGGACGTTGGGTTTTGCCTGTTGTTATTGTAGTGGTTCAAGGGTTCTAGCGGTTGATTTGTTGTTCTTTTTATGTTTTTCGGGTTTTTTTGTGTGTTGTGGGATGGAAATGGTTTAT